>WEKX01019061.1:19554-44943 GCA_013390025.1 Pitta sordida
ATAGATATATCTTTTAATTGCTTTGGTTTCAGTGTTTCCTATTAGTCCCAGTCACTCCATTGGTTTTTTGTGTGAGTACTCACGGAAGTGCCTTTGTTTCAGTCTCTTGTGAATGACTGTCATCACTACATTACACTACAGGTTACAAGGGTATAACACCTTTTCTGTGTCCTTATGAGATAGACAGAAAGTAATCACACTTTCTCAGTCCTTTCTCAGTCTTAGGGTCTCGTATGACAAACAATAGTGTTCAGGAGTCAGACGTAAAAGCACAGGTAGAGAGTTAACACTGACTTATCATCACTTTCATTTAGAGAAAAATCTGTCTGATTTCCGAGTGATTTTTAAATCTTATGAATACTTTTATTTTAACTTCTGGTATGAGAGTTGGATTTATGTTAGACCCAAAAGAGTTCTGATGATTTTTTTTTTTTTAATGCAAAAATATAAATAATTTCCTTTTGTAAGTTACAGGTTGAGCTTCTATGCTCTTTCTCTGTACTCCTAAACATAGCAGGGTAGATGTGTTAGCATGATGGCTGATTGGATAACTACAACTTATCACAGGTCTTGCAAATTTTAAAATGTCTGTAAAAGAACTAAAAACTGTACTACAGAATAATCCCACATGTCATGTACTGATAATTAAGCCCCTCTGACAATTACATCATACTTTATCAGGATTAGCCAGATCCATTACTCATCACTGGTGCCTTGAACAAAACAAAGCTGGTACACTAGGGACTGTCAGCTGAGCAGATGCTCCTATGGAAGAAAGAAGCCAAGCACTGTTTATGCAATACGAGCAGCAGTATGCTGGAGAAAGATATTTCTTCAGCTTGCACAGTGCTCCTGGAGTTTAGAAACTAGAAAAGGCAAAAATCTAAAAGCACCATATTGACTATACCGCATTTGAATACCAATTTACTTGCATATTCTGTTTCTCTGCTATAATTATGCTTTGATGAAATCCTTTTTTATGTATATAAAGCACACAGCTTTGCCTTTCTTCTATTTATAAAAATTAAAGACAATAATCCACTGAACACAAAAGAAAAAAAGAACTGAATGTTAGTTATTATGCAGGAATACTATGTTAATTGCAGGAGTTTATACTAAAGTCTAGGGTTAAAAATAAAATGTATAGAGATATTTTTACCACCACATTATTGTTAAGGTGGGGGTTTTTGGTTGTGGTAGTACAAGGTTTTAGAGGTTTTGCTGTTTGGTTTTTTGGTTAGGATTTTTGGGAGGTTTGGAGGGTCTCTATGTGTGTGTGTTGGGGTTTTTGTTGGGGTTTTCTTGTTTTGTTGGTTGGGGGGTTGTTTTGTTGAGTGGGTTGTTTGTTTTTGCTTGGTTTTGTTTAATTTTGGTTTGGTGTGGATTTTCTTGGTGGTGGTGGTGGTTTCGTTGTTTTGGTTTTTTAATTAAGACAAAAATTCCAGAACTGTGGTTTTTAAGGATAGATTTTTTTCCTCACCGTGCTCCCACAGTTTCTTGCCCATGTAAAGATATGGAAGTCAAAAGAAGTCCATGAATGTTCTCCTTTTATAGTGTTTAACAAAGGTGGAAACTGCCCTAACAGGTTTTCATTTTCTGAAACAATATATTTTATCTGCATGTTTGGTGAGGACTGCGATAAGGCATATATAGGTCATGGGGACTGCTCCAACTAAGGAGTGCTCTTCAGGGGCTAACAAGAATGAAGCATCCAAGAATGATGAGACTGCAATTCTCTTCAGAGAGTAACTGAGGGCTCCATATGAGCTGTGCCTGTGTGTGGTGGGGATGTCTCTTTTTTTAAATTATTTTTCCTTTAAGGCAGTTTTTTCAGGTGACCATAGTCCTTTGGTCTTCAGAGAAATTGCAGACATGTATACTGAAAAGCTGGAGCGTAGTCCTGAAATGCATTGAGTTGCGTTGATTAGTTGCAAGTTAAGGACATTGGGATTTACCTGTATAAACACTGGACACTGGGAGATTTAAGGCACATTCCCTCTTAAAATCTGCAAGATATTTCAATTGGAATATTTTCAATAAATGTGTGTCCAGACCTATAATGTTTGAATCCTTGAATTCTGGTGCACATGTTTCTTTTAAAAACTTATTAATTTGCTAAGGAATTATGAAGTCTGGTCATTGGCACTGATGTGTGCCTTAGGAGTCACCTAAAAATTGAATATGTCTGCGTAGTCTGGCATGTAGGCTTCAGCTGGTGATCTGTAACAGTTGAAAACCTCTGCATCCTGTGCCAGAATAGGGTTGGGAAATTCTCAGATGCTGCAGTTCTCAGTCTAATGTCTTTAATGGAAAGCCATCTTTGCCTGCAGGTTAAACTGGCAGACTGGACTGTCTTAGGTGGAGAGCAACTTTATAATTAATTTTATATCCACTTCTGGGGGGTGATAATCACCCGTAGAAAAACAGGGCAAAGAAATAGGCACAATTTTGCCGTTAGCCATCGTGCTTTGACAAGTAGCTGCATTTACAAACCCTCAAATTTTCTATTATTGAAACATGTTTTCCAGTCATCCACTGTCTCACACTCATTACAGAGTTTTCTCCTTGTTTATAGATAAAGTCACTATGCTATTAATGAAGAGGTAAGAGTAAGGGAGGCAGATGGAAAATGATCAAATACTCCACTAAGTATGGTAATATTTTGTGTTAATGATTGCAGAGTCTTTACTAACTTTATGACAAGATGCAGTATTTCACAACAGCGTGCTCACACTGCTTTTCTTTAAACAGTCTATTAACATTGGCTGAATAATACAAAAGAAGGTAACTCATTTTGTCACTCCATAATGACTCAAGTTTGAGTGATTTTTTGTAGATATCCCAATTATACTAACTTGGGCTGTGAAATATTCACAGATTCAGAGGATTATAATCGTCTATGATCTGATCAAATATGAGTGTTCATAGCCAGAAGTTTATAGTTCATCTTTTGTTATTTAGCTTTCTTTTGCTTAGCTAAAGTTACCTGATATTAATTCTTTTCATATAAGCTGTGCTACATTTACATTTGGGGTTCTAGATATAAGCATGTAAAGTAGTTACACTGCATATTACAAAAAATCCTGCTGTACACCAACATGGGCCCTATGATCTCATACTCTTTTTTGTTTTCGTTGTAAGAAAATATAAAAATTGTGATGTAGTGGGATTATCTGCTGTGTGCTTTATGTATAACCTCAGTTGATGACCATAGATGCAAATCACAAAGCAGAGCAGCACACAAATGATCTTTGGTTTAGAAGTTGAACACATTTGGGAGATCAATAGCAGCCTAATTTCATCTGTTTTAAGCAAGGCTTGCCATCCAATTTTGATATTTGCACTTTCAATAATCACTGGTGAGAGGAAAGTCTCTGCAGAGAGTGATTCTGTCATTCTAGGATAGGTATACCAAACAACAAGAAAATGTCACTTTCCTATATGTGACTCTCTCACTTCACTGACCAGAGATAACTCTGGATGATGAATTTAAACCAGATAAATAACTTTCAAAAAACTGTTGTTAAGTGAGGATAATCCAGTATGCAAATTATTGTGTGGTTACAGAAAGGTAACACAAAAGAATTCAGGAACACTTCTGAGTGGCTGCTGACAGGTGTGTTTGATGTGATTTCAGTGAAAGCCTGATTTAAAAAATAAAAAAAATATTTAAAGCAGGAGAAAGTAGTTAGTATTGCATAGTTGACTGCACGTTCATTTGCTGGAAACCTGGCTATTTCAGCACTGAAGAGGGCTGAGGAGATGTAGGCTACCCTCTTGACTTAACCATGGACCTTCAAGAATTTTCTCCTTTAAATCCAATTTTATCTTTTTAATCTCATTTTACAGATAAGGATACTGAGGCATTAAGTAATTCTCCCACTCAGGAATGTTCCTTATGAGACTGTTCATAATTTTTAAGACCACTCCTCTACAGAATCAGGAATGAATGTTCATTGAGTGTACACAGCCAATAAAAGCAGTAGCTTTGCTGCTGAGAAGCTGACTGCCCTGAGTTCCCTGGCTTGCTCTGGGAAGTGCCACATTACCCCTCATGTCTGCCAAGGGCAGCCTGCAAGCTGAGGGATGTGTAGAGAAGTAAGACACTCTTGCTTCCTCAGTTCGTTCCATTGCTTCCTCTCTGACTCCTATCTTGATAAAAAAACAGATTTTTTAAGAGGTAAATAAAGTTCTCATAGAAGTTAAATTTCCCAGGGCATCTTTCCATTCATGCATGACTGCTGTGCTGCATATTCAGAGGCAGCATGAGTTTATAATCTCATTACTCCACACAAGCTATGAATAAAGTAAGCTTAGCCAATAGGTGTGGGAAGAAACGCAATTTGAACCCTTGCTCTTGCTACAGTGACATCTCCTGAGGAAAAATCAAATATTATGCTTCTGGGAAGAACAAAGATAGAAATCATTCCCTTGGTTGTTGGAGCCAATCCCATGGCAGGCAGCAAATGGCACCAACCAGCCTCAAAAAAGGGTCTCAGCACCAGCCCAGCTCTCCCAGAGTCTCACTATGTTCAGCACCTCACTTCATGTCTGACTGTTGTTACGAGACACAGCCAAGCCCAATTAAAACCATGACTGGAGGGTGTTGCCAGAAAGAGCAGTTTAGTGCCTGCAATTAAACTGGTTGCTAATTATGTGGTGGGATTTCTTCTTTTTTTTTTTTTTTTCTCAATGTATAATTTGTTTCACAGAAGGCAGTCTGTGGGCACACTTGTGCATGGGTCTGTGTGTGCACAGAGAAAACACTGCTCTAAAAATACATCTTTTTACAATTACCTATTTCTTATCCCTCTTTACTTCTCATAGTTCTCAAACTGTAATACTTATTCAACATCTGTATCACAACTCAAACTTGCACCAATATTGTTCAAACTATGTATTTACTTTTTTGCACCAAGTCTGCTTTATTCTTCTGGTGCTCATCTGTGGAGGTCAGTGAGGGCCTCACAGTCAATTAGCTGTAGGTTAATCTTGAATCCTTCAGCAGACTCTGGACTGTTTTGGATAATTCTCTTCTCATTGTTGTTCTTTAATTAAACAGAAAATGATAAATTGTTTATGTCTATTGTGCAGTCTACAAATATTCGCTTCCTGGTTCATTACCATTATTATATGACATATGAAAAGAATGGAATGAGGTAGATTAATGGGGCTGCAAGCTGATCAGACTTTTGTTCAAAAACCCCAGATATCTCCAATCTGACAGCTATTTAGAGAGAGCTATCTGGCCTGATCAGATATCTTGGCACTGTGACCAAAACCCAGTGGCTTATTTCTTTTAACAACACACTTTTCAAAATTATGCTTTAAAGATATTATTGATCATTGCTGCGCAAAATATAATAAAATAAAAACCCTACTTAATTCCACTAATGTGAAAAAGATAAAAAATATACAAGATGAGATCTTTTGACAAAAGAAAAGCAAAACTTCCTTCTACAAAGAGCATTAAGCATTAGTCGGAAGAACTATATCCACAACAAAAAATTCTGCTTTCTCTGATACATTAAGACTATGGAAAACAATAGTGATTGCCAGACATTTGGGGCTTTTTGAGGGTATTTATGCAGTCAGAAAACTCAGCTATGTCCACTTGCCCACCTTTNCCCTCGCCTGCCCCTGCCCCGCGCTGGTCCCAGAGCTCCCTCGCTGCACCCCCACGCTCCGGGGTTCACCCGCTTCAGCAGACCACAGCCAGATATCTGAAACAAGCTCCGNATTTGTTTCACAGAAGGCAGTCTGTGGGCACACTTGTGCATGGGTCTGTGTGTGCACAGAGAAAACACTGCTCTAAAAATACATCTTTTTACAATTACCTATTTCTTATCCCTCTTTACTTCTCATAGTTCTCAAACTGTAATACTTATTCAACATCTGTATCACAACTCAAACTTGCACCAATATTGTTCAAACTATGTATTTACTTTTTTGCACCAAGTCTGCTTTATTCTTCTGGTGCTCATCTGTGGAGGTCAGTGAGGGCCTCACAGTCAATTAGCTGTAGGTTAATCTTGAATCCTTCAGCAGACTCTGGACTGTTTTGGATAATTCTCTTCTCATTGTTGTTCTTTAATTAAACAGAAAATGATAAATTGTTTATGTCTATTGTGCAGTCTACAAATATTCGCTTCCTGGTTCATTACCATTATTATATGACATATGAAAAGAATGGAATGAGGTAGATTAATGGGGCTGCAAGCTGATCAGACTTTTGTTCAAAAACCCCAGATATCTCCAATCTGACAGCTATTTAGAGAGAGCTATCTGGCCTGATCAGATATCTTGGCACTGTGACCAAAACCCAGTGGCTTATTTCTTTTAACAACACACTTTTCAAAATTATGCTTTAAAGATATTATTGATCATTGCTGCGCAAAATATAATAAAATAAAAAACCTACTTAATTCCACTAATGTGAAAAAGATAAAAAATATACAAGATGAGATCTTTTGACAAAAGAAAAGCAAAACTTCCTTCTACAAAGAGCATTAAGCATTAGTCGGAAGAACTATATCCACAACAAAAAATTCTGCTTTCTCTGATACATTAAGACTATGGAAAACAATAGTGATTGCCAGACATTTGGGGCTTTTTGAGGGTATTTATGCAGTCAGAAAACTCAGCTATGTCCACTTGCCCACCTTTTTTTCTGCTTTTGACTTTTTTGCTTTTGACTTTTTTCCTTTCACTCTTATCAGTCATACTCTCAGTCTTTTTTTCTGTGAGTGGATGACCTCCTGTTGGTTAGTTTGCTCTCACACATGCCATCCTATCAAAGGCTAGGTATGTAAGTTTCCATCACAAAGGTATTTACATCAATGCAAAGAGAATGCAACGTTGTTGTATGACCAAAACTTCGTCATCCTTGTTTCATCCTTTTGTAAATGAAGAACGTGGAAAGAGAAGACAAACAGTGGTAAAATTAGGATTTTTAACAGGGATTAGAGTCTATGTGCTAGGATACGTGTTTTTCTAACTTGGGGAGTGACCTGCTTCTCTTTCCGCTGTTCTGTGTTTTGTGAAAGTATAGTGATCCTCTGCATAGTTGCGATCCATAATTTGCGATATCCCATACTCGCAGTTGATTTTCCAGCGAGTTGTGGGAGCTGGCATCTGCACAGAACTTACTGTGCCCTCAGTCTGCTGGGCGCCCAGCCCTGCCACTCGTACGGCAAGCACATCTGACCCCGGCCTTGGCGCTCGCCCACCCACCCCACACCGTCCCTAGTGCTCCCTCGCCCCCCCACCCCAGTCCCGGCGCTCCCNCCTGTTTTAGGGCCTGCCAGTGGCAAATCCAAATTGTCCATTAACTATAAAGTCAGTTGTCAGTTCTTCTCTCCCTCCTCTAGTTTGGCACACTTCTAAGTGATCTGCTTCATTGGTTTCCCAGTGATTCTGCACTGCAGAAATAAACCTTGGGTCACATATCTTGATGCTAATTCAAACTACATAGTATTTTCTGTCAGAGGGGTTGGCATATTTTCTCAATAGAAGTAAACTGGTAATGTACACCATAATATGATTTGCTGTAATAACATATGTCCACACTGAGGTTTAAAATGCAATGGGCAAGATAAAAGTCAGGATTATGCTGATGGGGATATGCATTCAAATACATCTTTTTAAATTAAGGGGACCATGATTGTTGAATAGGCATGTGATTTTGCTGGGCAACTGGAAGACATAATATGGTGTATTTGGTTGCATTTAGTCATTATTTAATGTTTATGGGAATGAAAACAAATGTTTTGCTCTTTCTTTTGCCATTTCACTACTTCTCTACACAGTTACATGATGCAGAGCACAATTGTTTCTTACATTTAAAGTAGCTTATTTGAGAGTATTTCCCCATGCTCTAGAACTGGTAGAGAAATGAAAGTAGTAGTAAAAGTGGATTGCACAGTGATTTTCTTCCCATAGATGATAGTCCCTTGAATTTATTTCATGCTGCTTTAAAGCTTATCTTTCCACATTGCTACGATCTGACTCGTAATAAGACCTGCAAATATATGATTAGCTCAGTCCCAGGAGAAAAATTAAGATCAAGCAAGACCTCATGTACTCTAAAAGTTCATCTGTATAGATAGGATGGATCTTTCTTCTCTCTTTTTTCCTTTTTCCAAAAATGGTTTGCAAGGTTGTTGCACACCCTCCCCAGTGCAGCAGAGAAAAGACTGAAATTTTTAATGGTGAAAAGCGATTGCTATACACACTTTTATGCTGCAATTCATTGTTTTACCATCAGTTTGGTTTGGTTTTTACTCTAAACCACTGTTTTCTTGATTGCTTCAAGCTTGTAAATTACTCTGTTCTCAAGATCTGCTGTAAGTGAACAAAAAGACAAGGACAAGAGGGACAGAATTCAGTTATGGAAAAAGAGCTAGGCAGCAGGATTTTCTCTCTGATATGGCCAACAGAGATACTTCACCAATAATTGGATCAGGATTTGATATTGTCTGGACTGTCTGTAAATCAGTTTGTATTGACTAGTTATGTATTTGAAAATATTTCAACTATAAAGTAAAATACTTAACTTTGAGTTTTGTGATCTTTTCCTAACATGTGTGGGAAAACTTTGAAAAGCTGAATGATTTTTTATTTGTAGATTTCATGATAAGTGCAGAGGAGATAGGCATAATGGGAAAAAATCCATGTTAAAGTAAACCAACAAGAATACTTTTCCCCTGTCAGTTATTTTTACTTTATTTCCAAATGTTTGTATAAAGAAACAAGCAATGTCTTCCACTTTAAATTAGAAATCTTAAATATTGTTATGCATTTTATACACAACAGCAGCAGTGGCAGCCTGTTTAGACTGTTGGATTTCTACTCCTCATGCTCAGTTCTCATTAGGAAAATGTGCTCTAACTTAGTTGAAAAGAAAAAAAATCGCTTTTCCCACAGATAACAACAAGGTTTTGCAAACTGTCAAATAGTCAAGTAGAGAAAATTCACCCATTGCTCAAATTAGTCAAAGTCCTAGTCCAAGGGCTTTCCTGTTTCTCCTACTCTGACTTCCCACACGATATTCCTGTCTTGAAGACTTATTTTAAAATAAATAAGCACTATTGTTACTCTTCATTTGAGAAAGAATTCATGGAATACAATAATGCATGTTTAGTTAACAAGACTCAGCAGTGCATTTCAGGTTATTTTGTTCCCACATACAAACTTTGTCATCTGCAGGGACATTCAGATCACAAAGGTGTCACCATTTTAGGCACAATTGATTGCATGTATCTGCTGTTCACACGTTAGTCCAAGTTGAAAGTTAATACAGTTCATCTAACTGTAAGTGTTGCTCAGTGTATACAGACAGAACCATTACAGTTTAAAAAAAAATCCACCTCCTAATAAAGTAAATCATCTTGATGTGGTTTTTTTCCCAAATTTTTTGCAGCTTTAGAAAGGCTGTTATGAAACAAAATATTCATGAGTAACTGAGGCACAGAGAATGTCTCACCCAAAGGTGTTGCTGCAAAAAGTTTCCTAAGGTGCTTTTCCATTTCCAAGTGAATTGTTATTGTCTTGGGTCAATTAAGGTGAAGTATGAATTAAATTTAGCAATACTTGAATAATATATATATGGAGAGAAATAAGAACTTCACTGGATGAAAGGAAAAAAAATTAATATAACAAATATATATATCTGTTTGAACAATCGCAGTATCAAAAAAACCCCAATGGAACAATGACAACTGTAGACAAGTGGGAAATAAACAAGCCTAGTTCAAGGGGGAAAACCAGGGCACCTCCAGGATTCCAGGGGCAGGGGAATAGGGTTCAGAGTAGGCAAACCAGTGAAGTAACAGCCAGTAATCTTTTTCTGAAATGTCCAAGGGGCTGCAGGGAGATCCAGCAGTTGGCAGGGGAAAAAGCTGTGCTGAGATGAGGAGTCAAAGGTCCACATTGTCCTGGGCAAAATGGCAGAAGTAGAGATCAGAGGTGAAAATGAGGCGTCCTCAGTCCAGAAGGTCCACAAACCTCCCCTCCTGAGGCCCAGGAGTTGTAGTTATAGGTCATCAGGCCCCTCCTGTGTCACATGCCTTGTGGGCATGTCTTCACATGCCATTGGCTGTTCCAAATGATCCCCTAGTTTATTCACAGTTATGTATCTTGCTCCTGGAGTCAGTATTTTCCTTTTGGGAATATACTGAAAGTGTTAAATTTAATACTGGGTTTGTGGTTTTTTTTGGAATTACACTTAAATCAATATTTTTCTCCAGAGTTTTGAAAATTCCTATTGTTTCTTTTTCTTCTCCAAACAAATTTATTATTTCTCTCTGCTACTATTCTCTACATAATCTATTTCTCCTTCTGTATAACGGATTCATCAACTTAAAAGAAAACAATCTAAATACTCTGCAGAAGATGTCTGTTATTCTCAAGATAAAACACTCTTACCGCCTTGGTTTTGCTAATGCAGAAAAATTGTAGAATATGAGATAATCATACAATATATGCATGAAAGTTATCCATATTCAAAATTTTCTGTGCAATAAAATAATTAAATTTAGTTGTAATTAGATACACTTAAGAAAATATGAAGTGGATAGTTTTGTCTGCATCTCCATGAGTTGTTCAGCCTGGAGAAGAGGAGNTCAGAAAATGACATTAGAAGGATTTGTTCTTACCTGACAGCACAGATCTGGTGGTGATACCTAGTTTATCTACAGCTGCAATTTATTTTGCATAGGTATGTTGTCACATTATGATAATATATGCAAAATTACTTCTGAGTAGTTAGGTACAAAGATGTAGTGTTCACATGTGATGATCGTAGTGTCAGATTCTGATCTCACTTGCTGTCATATCTTAATGAGGATAACTCGGCATAACTGAGGATAAAATTTTACTTGTGTATTCTTTTAAACTTTTTTTTTACACTTTCATTTCAAACACTGACTAAACTATTTTTTAAAATATAAACAAGCTTATTAGTGCATGGCTGTATTTGGTGTACTGCAGGTGAAGCATGGAGGGAGATGCAAAGGAATAAATGACGCCTTTTTTAAACACAAGACCTGCCATATGTGGGTAAAAGGGTTTGTTTCAAACCTGGGTTAAAGGTGTTTTATATACAGGGATTATTGTGCAGGTCCACGATGATCATGTAGAATGACATTTTCTATAATCATAGAATTAATTAATTTTCCATCTGAAGGCCGTCTCTCAAAAATTAGCCAAACGTGTCTATCCTTAAAATTTTGCTGATTCCTCTCATTTTGAGTTGGTTTTATAGATTCAGGAGATGTCTTAAACTTCTATTCTACATGGATGACAGAAATTTAATAAGGTATACAGAATGTGATCAAGTAATACTTTGTCCTTCAGTCAGACTGATCATCTTTTGCAGTGAAATATTTCCATTTTTTTAATGTCCTTGAAATTTTCCTGTGAGGACTTTGCAATCTATAACATCCCTTAACTGTGCTCAGAGGAAAGGAGTTAGCATTCCAATGCTAAATGCTGCCAAATGCAGATGCAATCTGACCTTCCTCTGCTGCTTCACCTTCTGTAATTATACACCCCAGGATCACCTTTTTGACCCTTCCTTTGCAATAGGCTCAATCATCAGGATTCCTTTTCAAGGGCCATATCTGGCTTTAATTGCAAGAGAACACCAGAAGACACCCCAGATCCTACTTGATCCTTGGATAACAAGATCATGTGCTTAAATTTCAGCTGCGTGGAGACAGGGATGTAGGAAGTGGCTGGTGCATGCTAATGGAAAGTCAGAATAAAGCAGGGATCAGCACCTGTATCCAGAAATCCAGAAACACTCCTGATGTTGCCTCTTGCATGGTTTGGTTCTGGGTGTATTACCTGAACTGCTTATTACTTCTTAAGCAAAGTCTGGAGTCTGTCCTCTGCATTATTTTCTTTTATGTTGCGTTATTTTATCAACAGTGGTTTTCTGTTTTAGTTCAGACGACTTCTAAAATTGCTATGAAATGCAAATATATAAATAAATTCCTCTTATTTGCATGTTTTGAAATGTAATAGACTGTAAGCTTTTAATCCTGTTTTATTTTGTTTCACCATGTCGATTTTATATTTTATATTATGTAATTTTTTTATTTCATATTTCATTTAATCAGAACATACTGTATTACTAAGTCAGATGCTGGCAGAAGCCTCCATACTTAAGTATCATTAACCAAACTTTTACTCTTTTAGACAAAAATAGCGAGTTAATTAAACAGGAGTTCCTTATATACACCTTTGGGAATTGGTATTAATTGCTTTCCATGTTTTAAGTTTTTGGTAATCTGGTCCCTTATTATTAATTGGATTATTTTTCCTGCTTGTTTCATTCTCACAGACCTATAATAACGTAGATTATACCACTTAAGTCGTGGCACACTTCCTCTTTCCCAAGACTTTCAGAGATTTTGTGGTGTCACAAGATGTACTAAAAAGGAGTGTACCAAAAGTGATGGTCCAGAAAGCATCTTCACACAATACTTCTTGAGAAGTTCTTTTGCACATGTTTTCCAGACATGTTGATTCTACACATTTTTTTTTAAACTTGTGTGTCGTGGTTTGACCCTGGCTGGATGCCNTATTTTATTAATGACAGAAATAAAAATCACCATCAAGATTTTCCTAATGATATTCCTAAGGTCTTGTTGTTATTAATAAGAATTCTACCACCTCTAATAATGAATTAAGACCACCACAAGAATTACTTTTTTTTCTAAATTCTCCCCTCCATACTCTTTCTCTTATCTCTGTCGGCTATAGACTTTTCCAGGAATTATTTTGATCCCTTTACCCATTTTCTACAAACTCAATTTTCTGATTTGTATTTGCTATTATTATTTTTCTTTTTTCCATTTTTTTTAAAGTTTAAAACTATTGTCAATCCTCTTTAAAATTATATTGTGCTACTATTTTTTAAGTTTTCCTTTGTCGTCTGAGTATTTAATAAAGTTCCAGTCATTATTCATGTATTTCTGATTATTATTTTGCGCACATATTTTTTAAGACTTTTATTTATTTTACCTAGAGAAGCAAATTTAAGTATTACTGATAGGAATTTTGGTGTTTTCATGCAATTATGGAAGGGGGGGGTGCTCACTTGGGAGTTGGACTAGATGGTCCTTGTGGGTCCCTTCCAACTCCTAACAACTTGTGAACCTATGAACACTGCATTGAAGGTACTATTACTCATTAGTTTTGTGATCAGCTGTTATCTAAGTCAGGGCAGCTAGGAGTGCTGTTTTGTGACTTGTTTAGGAAGTCATCAAAATTATCTTGTGTGTCTTGAAAAATAACTAAATAAATTAAAGAAATAAATAAATGTGCCATCTAACGGGCCGTGTGCTCCTAGGGTCTTACTCAGAACTGACACAGCTCTCATGCTCAACATAATGTCAAAGGGTGTGCTATATGGCTTAATTTCTGATAGAAAAGTGTGAATCAACTCTAGATAACCATCTTTATTTTCTAGGATACCTTTATTTGGCTAATATATTATAAATTGAATAAAAGCACATATTTTCCAAAGGTCTGCTCAAGGAGACCCAGGTTCAATTCCCACCAGGGAGACAGTGTTAAGAGTTGGACTCGATGATCCTTGTGGGTCCCTTCCAACTCAGAATACTCTGTGATTCTGTGATAAAGAGTTACAGCCAGAATGCCCACAGGCTCAAAGAGCAGGAGAAGCAGTCCATGCTGCTTTTTCTTAGGCAGCAGAGTAAATGTAAATTTCAGATTCACAAATGATTCATGTTTGGCGATGAGACCATTTATAGTAACCACTAGGCTATTACTTGAGAGTTGTTGGGATGACACCTTAAAATGCAGTTCTGTTGTATGAACATTACCTTAGATGTGTAAAGGTCACCACAGGGACACCAGCAATGTGATGGCGGATTGGTCCAGCAGAGAAAGCATCTTTAATGGAAAGAGTTATTTTCTTCAAAGAAAGGAAGAAATCCTATGCTTTGTAACTTGTAGGCTGAGTTTATCAATGAATAAATTTTTTGTCTTAAAAAAAATTCTTCTGGGTTTTCTTTATGCTATGAATAGGGGCTTCAATGCTGCTCAATATCTGGTGTTCAACAAGTGATGGGGCAATTTCCAGAAGAAAGTCCAGTAAAATTTACAGAAGCCACAAAGTTTCTTTATGTAATCCATCATGTTACTGACTGAGGGACAAATACTATTTTCTAGTACTATTCTGAGACTTTTCTGTCAACTCAGCAGCATAGGGGCTTTCAAACAAAAATTAAGTGTGACTTCTACTTTCTACTCATTTCACAAAACCCTCAAACTTACCTATTGTTTAAAATCTATTTTTCTTTTTAGTCTGTGATGTAACTTTGATGTATGGAGTGATTGACAGGTAACAAAGTCTATTTAACATTAAGTTACTTGATGGATCACCATACAGAACTAAGGAGAACTGGACTTAAAAGGAGAAAGAGGATCCTCCTGTAATAGACAACAGGTCTGGGGGGTCTATCACCAAAGGGCCTTGTGGACACAAGGACCTTCCATGAGGGTGAAAAAACCCACTGAAAGGAAAAAGGGTGCTAGGAGAGTATTGAGTAGGCGGTGAATTAGCACATATGTTGTTCCTGATTTCATTCTTCTGTTGTTATCAGTAACGCTGAAAGGTAAATGGACCCTTCATTAGTGGATCTTCAAGGTATTGCAGTTCTCTTGAATTGTGTCTGAGAGGTCATGGAGACAACAATCAGTATTTGTGTATCATGTCACTATCAGTACCTGAACTCTCACATTATTTAGCCTTGATCATATACATGCCTGTTAAAGGAACAAATTTTAAGTATTTGGGAGCATTCTTGAAAATAGACATGAATTATGCAGTGAACACAGAAGATGTGCTCTTCTCAATGTGCCCCAATCCTGGGGAATGGTGCAGTAATTTGGTGTGCACAAAGGAAAAAAAAGTCCCATTTCCATTTACCTTCCCATCAATATGTTTGTATGTGTATAGGATGTGCACCTGGGTGGATATGAATGCACACATCATTTCTCAAAATGGGACTTTTTTTGCTCACATTTAAGATGTCTTCTGATAGTCTCTGCAACGTCACAGGAGTAAGGCTACATAACATTGTGCATATTAGTAGACCTGAGCTGGACAACAAGCCCATATAAATGTGTGATTATGAATAATGCAGTGATTATGAATAAAAACTTGTTCCTGACTAGAACAATAGTATCTTTTTCAGTCTTCCATTACTTTACACTCTTTGGACTAAAATAGGCAGGAAGGACATTTTGTTGCTACTAACCAAAGAAGTAACTTACTTGGAAGATTTAATTTTTTTTCATTTTTGCCCTGCTGAAAGTTGTTTCCTTTCCTTGTCAAGTGGTGGGTGTTAAATGAGATTCCCATCTCCTGTAACAAAACTATGTATTGCACAGAAAACAGATCTAGACTAGATTGTAGTACTGCTATTAAAAGCTTTCCCTTCTTGAAAGGGACAAAACAAAAAACTATTATCTATGAAAAAATTCAGTAATATAAATTGATCCTTCTGAACTGTCAAAAAAAAAAGTTAACTTTACTATTCCTACTGTTCAGTGCCTGTGTCTAACACCTCAAGAAACACTAATTTTGGTGACTCTTTTCCAAAAATAATCACTTGATATTTAACCATAACGAATTAGACTATCCCTACAGGGAGGGAAAATAAAAACACTCAAATAGCATCTTGGATTCTTCGGCTCAATGCCGTCATATGGATTAGAGATTTATGATGTGCTTGTGCACAAATAAAACACACTCACGTAAATAAACACATGCATGTGCATTTCTTTGCATGCATGCATGTATGTACATAAGCATGCACATCTCAAAAGTTATTGACATTCTTCATAACTTTACACTCTCCCTTTGAAAGTTCATATTGAATAGCAAATCCAGGGCTAATGTGAAGGAATTAATATCTTCCCTGATTTTTGACAAGTAGAAAGAAAATCTATGTTCATAATAAGCTAAATCATATATTTTACTGGAAGTGACATCTGCAGAATGATGTTATAAAAATGAATCTGCCATTCTTTTCTGATGAAGCTCACTCTCATATGGCATCAAATTAATCTTTTATAGATTTGTGTTTATGGTGTTGGCTTAAAATGATTTGTGGTTGTTTTCTTACAATGAAGTAAACTCCTGTGTAACACACAAACGATCATAAGTGTAAAAACCGCAGCATCAAAAAAAAATTCTGCTTTTTGGGGCTGATAGTTTCAGTCTAGGGTAATTTTTTGGGGTGAATTAAACTCTGTTGGTGGCCATTTTCACTGCCATATATCTCCTGCCATTTAGCATTGATTGAACTGGTGACATCTAAAGGAAGCATGTTACTGTGACTCCAGAAATTCAGGTGCTCAACAGGAAACCTCTCTGCAAGGAAGCAGAGAATTCTCTTAAGAACATCTTGTCATTTCTGCATCTCTGTTTGAAGTTTTATGGAATAGTTGGAGCACTGGGAGAGATTAAATATCTGTTGTTCCCTCAGAAAGACTTGAATAATGTATCACCTCAGACCTTGATATTTGTTTCTCTTGTATTTGGGTTACGAGTCTAAATTTAGGTATTCCTTTTTTACAGTTCCTATATTAATCTTTATTCTTGGGCCTTCCACAGGGCCCTCCTCACTGCTTGTGACAATCCTCACTGGTCTAGTGTCTGTGATAAGATGACAGGACCTAAATTCCACCTGCTCCACAGAACCCCACAAGAAAATAAGGTCAAGACCAGAGAAGATAGTTTATGAAGTCTGCTTGACTCTATCAACTACAGTATTGTAATGAAAGGGTTTCAACTTTTCTACTAAATCATCTCCCTTGTGCCTATATGGAAGAACAGGAGGGAGGAAATCAGAGGCTTTAGGAGTTTTGCAGTTTTCAGGATGACATTTGCACAAAGATAAGCAAAATTCTTGTCTTTATGCTTTGAACAGGGCACAGGTTCTTCTTTCTTACTTCCAAGACCAGCTGAGTTCAAAACACAGATGGAGAAGACATCAGGAAAGGACAATTCCCACCAGACTTAAGGTCACGTCCTCATCTTGTTATTCATAAAATGTCTATATCCACATTAATAACTAAATAAGGCCAGAGAAATAACACTGAGGACAGGTTTGAACCCGAGTAGTATCTATGGTTGTACATACTACCACCAGTGTGCTCACTGACAGGGTTTTGACTCATGCCAGCTGTCATTTTCATAGGTCACAGCCAGACCTGATATAAGGACATTACTCCCAGGAGACATTATGTGGAACATCCCCATTCCTTGAAAGTTATTTTTGAGTTTTTTTCTCAGGATACGGCCCCTTTCTTTGCTAGCATAGATATAGTTTACACCTAGAAAAGTGCAATCTTTCTGCACATCCCTCCATCCTACACTGTTCAACAAAGACAACAAAAGAAAAAGTTATTTTCTACTAGGTTGAGCAGGAGAGGAAATAATTTTCTATTCATGCTATCAGCCTTCTCTGAGGCAAAAGTGTAGTGGGGTCATGCTCCAGGCCTCCTCCTGGATGTGCACAAACCTCATGTTACAACAATCTATCTACTTGCTTTTTGTGGGTTTTGGGGGTTTTTTCTCATTATTGTTTCTTTTTGCATTGTTTTACTTACAACGAAATAATCGTGTTCAATTAACCCATTTGTGTAACATGAAAGTTGTAAGTCAGATATTTAGGGTTAAAGTCGGGAAGTTTCTTAATGAATTTTCATGTAGTATACAAATGTGACATGTTTGTAGTAAATCCACTATGTTTATATCATTTTTTAATCAAAGTCTCCTTTTATAGGTAGTTAACAAAATATTCGTACATGTCTCCTCTTGGGATTATTGGTTTTTATTTTCTTAAGCATGTCATAGAAGCAGCTTATGAAAAAATCCAGTGTTTGGCTTCTTTTTATTCCCTTTGTGATCCTGGTTTTGATAATCATTATTAAAATACTGTTCAGCTTAATGGCTTTGCAGTAAAAAATAACAATGCCACTGAGAGAAAAGGAGATTTATTGGAACCACAATGCAAGTAAAAAAACTATTGCCAAGTTTGGTGCTTTTTATAGAAGCTGTCTATACCAGTAAATAAAATGGGCCAGATACTATTCTCTCTCTCTGAGGACAAATGATGCAGCACAACATACATTTGTACAACTAAACCCTCTTAATTCTCAAGACAAGGGAATTACATCCAAACTGCCTATTAGGAGCAATCCTTAGAGTGCACCACCCCCACATCATGCTTCAGGACCATTTGCAATGGTGTTAATTGGTTTATATCCAAAAGGGTGCCAGGGTGGATCCTTATGTCCATGCACAGACTGTTATTTAGTATAGTCATGGCCATATTTCTACAGAACACTGATCTCACAGCACAGCCAGTGATCAAGGGCTGTGGTAACAGCNCCTGTCTCTCAATCCTCAGGTGAGCAAGGTTCCAGGTGTCACATTCAAGAGAACAAAGCAATAGAAAGAAGACAATTATGCCAGCTTTTATTTTAAAATACTGAGCTATAAATGTGAATGACAGCAAAAAGAAAAAGCAGTTCAAAACACTGGAGGAGGCAGGCAGCCAAAATATTTGTCTCAAAATGCAGCTTCCTTGGTACTCTTGGGCTAGAATGGCTCGTGTTTGTAGCTTGTTCTGAATATGGGTTGACTTGAACACGATTTCATTTTTTCAACCAAAACTAGCCAATGTTTAATGGGTATACTACAATTTTTACTATCTTCTGTTAAAAATAATATAGCAGTTTAACACTTTTTTACAAATGAGGAAGAAGAAAACAATCTGTTTCTACAGTATTTCTGAAGGACTATGTGACCATTTTTGTTGATGTGGTTTTCTTTTTATTTTCCTGGAAAATTTAAGCTTATGTTCTGTATATTTTTTTTATTTAATTCGACCATGGATCTATTCAGGTATTTTTTTCAGATAGCTCATGCAACAGAACATGTTCGGGTTTTCCATAGGTCTAGACAGACAATCAGGCCACAAAGTCTACAGCTAGCAAAAACTGTGCTGGTTTGGATGCTGGGATACAGCCTTGTTTGAGGTCTCTTGCAGCTACTTCTAGGACTGTTGATGAGTCCCCGCTGCCTCAGTGGTGAATAACTCATTTTACCCACAACAATTCTTCATAACTGGAGATGGATTTTTACCTGAGGGGCACAACAAAAAGAACATTGTCTTTGACCACACGGAAATGAATGAAATTCTAACTTCAGTATCAAGATGGTCACAGGGGCAGTACAGTCTCCACCCCTTAAGATTGTCTAAATTTGATGGGACAATGCTCTCATCATTTGAATTCGAAGTTGGCCTGTTCTGAGCGGGTGGCCAGACTTCCAAAAATCCTTTTAAACCTAAATTATACTACAATTCTAATTTTAATATTCTATGGAAACTTATCAAAGAGAGGTAAAAAATAATTAATTAATATAAATAATCCGCTTTACTTATGCACTTCATTTAGAAACATACAAATCCTGGTCAAATGCCTTGAATATTCCAGGGTGTCGGTTCCAGAAAGATGCCACGACAAGCGAAATCTGCAAAGTAGAGGTACATACAGTAATTGCGGTAAATATGGTAAAAATGGTAAAGTCCGTAAAGCCGGGGGGGGAAGAACCCCACGACGTATTGAACCTCTGCATGGTGAACTGTGAAGAAGTGAGGGATTACTGTCTTTCAATGTCTATGCAATTCCTAGAAATGATCCAGATACAAACATATCTAGATGAAACCATCTTCAATTGGCATTTTACTGACTTTATAATCTATTTATTTTTATGAGACAAATAACACAAAAAAATGTTGGAAAATCATGCTGGATCTCAGAGGGTTCCAACAGTTTTGATGCCACACACTAGCTTGAAGCTCTGAGCTTCAAGTTTCAACAAACTCCAAATTCAAAGGAAAATTAAGGAAAGTTACAATGTTTTCTCTGCTTCTTAGTCAAAACCATTAGTGCCACAGAGGTCTTCATGTCTACTGTGGTGCCACAGCTGCTGCACTGAAAAAAAGATTGTGAAATCAATTCAAATGGTAAAGAAAAAGAACATGAAAGAAAAGTCTTCTATTTCAACAAATTTGCAATGAAAGTGGTAACATGAGCACATCCCCTTCCCCTCCCCTCCCCCGAAAACAGTTGGAGTGGGTACCACAGCTAGGCATTCCTGAGCAGATTTATTAGCAACTACACTTCATTTAAATGGACTTCTTATTCTCTCAAAGAAACACAGGGAAATTCAAGTTTAAAGATGGCTCTAAAGGATTCTAAAAATTTCTCACAGTGAAAAATTAAAGTGAAAGCATAGTAGATAGTACAGACAATGATTCAGCTGACAAATGATGGGACCTAAAAGTTCCTTGGTAGTCATTAGCATTGCAAGAGTGCTGGCCTCACACCATGGCATTACCCAGGCTTTACAGCCGATGAGAGATTTTGTCTGAGATTTGTGAATGAATCCTGCTCTTAATCATGAACAGTCTTGATGCTTTCTATAAGAAATTCTGGTGCCATGTTAACATTTAATCCATCTTTGAAATGTAAATAAACAAGTGAATGGGTCTATGTGTGAAAAAGGCGCAGAAAAAGCACATTCAAAGGAGAGAGTGAATGCAGTTGGATTAGTGTGTTTTAGGTGATGAGGCAAGTATATGTGTATCATCTTTTATAGTTGCACACCATTATTCATAATAAAACAAAAATACAGTTCTAGACTTCTATTATAACTCTGTGTGTAGCATTAACTATTTGCTAATTTACTCCTGCAAAAAAATCTTCATGTTATTAATGTTTTACCATTACAAATTACTTTCATAAGAATCTTCCCTGCTCATTGCTATATTTAATTGATGACAAATATATGTATTTATTTCTATATTCTCTCTCCTCTATAGAGCAAGGTCAGCTTTCTGTACGGCTCCTAGCAAGTCAGCATGGAAAGGCAATATCATCCATCATTTAGGTGTGTTTCCTCATTAGCTGCAAGGATATTGGTATTGTTGGCTTCATAGTTATCCTTGGAAATTTCACCTGGTTAGATTGGCCTGTCTGGTTCTACCATCCTCACTTGGCTCCTCATGAAAATGAGAAATATTTACACTGGTAGAGAATAAACACAATCTTTAAGACCAACAGATTCCACCGTTCGTAACTAAGTATATTCACAGAAATTATGTTTCTTGCTCAGATGCTTTGAGGTACTATATAAGTAAGACTCCAAACTGGCACTTTTTTGCAGCAAATCCTCTAGTTTTGGCAGTATCAAGCTGTTTCAGAAAGCTTTTATCGTCTTCCTCTAGTGCTTTAGTGTGAACAGAAAATAACTTTTCAAATGTATAATAAAATGATAGTATTTTAATTTCACAAATTAAAATATGTTATTACTCTTATTTCATTTTACCTTATTTCATTTAATTTTGATTTTATTTTTAAAACTTAAATACCAAATTCTCATATTCAAGGCAAACGTGGTAGTTCAGGTGAAGCAAAAGATTATTTTTAAGAGTTTGTTTCATAGAAAGTATTTTCAGTAATTTATTTTAAACTAAATGCTGTTAGAATTAAGTTTAGTTTTCCTTAACTGAAATAAAAAGAAGCTGGCAGCATAGCTTTAATCTTAACAGGATCTTTAGTAATGAGGGCAGCTGCTCACTAGATAAATGGCTTTCATTTATTCACTCATTTCATCTGGGACACCTAATGTGATTGACAAATGTGTCTATTCAGGTTTTTCACTCATTCCGACATCCTAGTGCTGGCAGAACTTCATTGAATTACTTGAGAAAATCAGACTCTGTTGCCACAAATCAACAGGTGCAAACTTATGAATGTCTTTCTCACCAAGCACTGCGGAAATAATCTTAAGAGCATAATTATGTGAGAAGTGATGATGGGTCTTTCTAACAGCCAGCAGACAAACACAGATAGTTTGCAACCGGTTACTGAGAACTGACGGACTACCCAAAGCCAGGGGTGAAGCATAATAATTCTGTTACAATGTCTCTGGTACTCACACGGATTATTTAATTTACTCATTGATTAGGTGCCTTAAATCTTAAACTCTGAGCACATTGTTTACTGAGGCAGTACTTCAGGGCAGTTTTGTTAGATAGTCAGTTAGGTAGTCCTTCCACCCTGATCCCTGGCTGTAGTCCTGGTGATCTCCAAAACCTGTGGATTGCTGATCCATGGAGTGAAAGAACACACGTGTCTGAGTATCTAACCAGAAAACTCTAACCACATAATCAAAGCTCTATTTTCACAAAAAATTTCTTCTCCCAAAGTAAGTTAAACTCATCAGTCATGCATTTTTCTTTAACCAGGATCTTCAGGGCCCCCCCCTGCTCCCTATAGGATTATATTTCACAAGCCATCTGCTAAGAATCAAGGAAAACCCTTATGCTTCCTTCGTCCTATCCTTCCTGTTGTAGAGTAACACAGGCACAAACTGAAAAATCCTGAATAAAGCCCTTCCTGTTTTTTGCTGGTCTTCAATTCGCTCAAGCTATTGCTGAATTTATGACCCAGACCTCTTCTGATACTTGATAATGCCTTCATGGACAGTAGCTGTATTCTAAGACACAAGTAGGTGACTAGTGAAGCAGACAAAGTGATACTCCTTTTGACTTTTGTATCATAGGTTTTACTCCTAAAGATTGTATTCTCCCAGTATAAAAGTTATAAGAATGAATTTATCAGAAAATTTACAGTAGGCTTATGAAAAACACAGAACTATCAGTAAAGGAGGTATTACTGAACAGTGTAACTAATGACAAAAACTTTTTTGATTTTGTTACTACTACAATCTCTTTTTTTTTTCCATCCCTGATCCAGAAATCATGGAATCATTGAGGTTGGAAAGTATTTCCAAAATCGTTGAGTCCACCTATTAGTCTAGCATTGCCAAGTCCACTACTAAATCGTGTCCTTAACTCACTAAACCAGGCCCCTAAGTTACCCATATCACCAGCTCAGTGTTTGCCTACATTGTGTTTCTGCTTCCCCTGATTTCCACGGGAAGTCTCTCATCTGTTCACCAGACAGACCTGAAATTTCTATCCAGGAAATTTCTATCCTAACCACAGTGGGAGCACATAGACAAAGACTACAAGCTTGAAAAACATAGCCATTGCAAATGGTGTTATCAGTGATAACAGTGCCAGAAGTTATAAAAGTGTTTAAAATAGTAGAGAGGATGAAAGTGTGGGAGTCAGTGTTTATATAGGGACATTAGTTTCTTAGGAAGTAGATGAAGCAGAGAAAAAGAAACAAGAGCCTTTAACCAGAGTACCAGAGCAGTCACCACACCTTGCTGATGATAAGATTAAACCCTTTGTTTGCGCCTGTCGAGAAGACACATACACAGTGTGATGTACATAGTTGTCTGCAGGAAAAGATTCCAAGAAGATCTGAAAGTTTTTGTTCATTCCTGGAAGGAATGAGAAAAAATAATTGTTTTGAGCAGCAAAGAACTTTCTGCACTGAGTGGCTATGGTCCAGCAAAACATGGAAACAAATTGCAAATGAAGCCATGGAAGGAATTGATATATTTTTGTAAAGCTACAAGTCAGGTTTCTGTGTAATTACTTGCTTGAATTAAGTCTAGTGAGCTGTATTTCTTACAAGATCAAGCCAAAAGACAAATGAAAAAAGAAAAAGATGTCCTTAAAAACACTAGTATCATTAAGATTTTGTGAAGCATATATATATATATCTTATGTAAACAAGATAAAAAGTATTGTCATTAGGATAAGTGGTTTATAACATGCATATTAGGCATTTTCTCCTTATTCGGTTTGCTCTCAAAGATAATATTTCATTTTAAATCATAATGTTTAAGTAATTACTTACTCTAATTACTTTAGGTAATGAAATATATTTATACCTTTTTAACAGCAAATTCTTAATTTGCATATTTTCATTAATCAAAAAAATGAATAATTTCGAAGTACAGTAACAGATGAGTTATACTAAGAGAGATTTTGCCTGTGAAGAACAGTTTATCCATTTTTCCCATATATAGTGCTGGGCATCAGCCCAAGAACTTTGGTGTCTGCATTATGGAAACCAAAGGGCTGTAATATCCTTTAGTTGGCTCCTTTACTGTGGATCTGTTAATATAACAGCTTCTGCTGTTTCCAGATAACCCCAGCTATGATTGATTGAGGTCTTGTACAAGTTAGAAAAAGCCTCAAGGCTGCTATTAATTATAAACATCATATGGTCTCAACAGAAACCCATTTCATAGGGTGATGTCTCATTTGTAAGGAGACAGTGCTCTGTGAGTCTGAGGGATGTCGCTTCCATCTTTGTCCTCACTGAAGATCCCGCACAATAATGGCAAATTCAGATCCGGGCCAGACAGCAAAATCCAAATCTTTAATATCACACTGTTTGAAGTGGATTTTGTTGCACTTACCACTTTGAAAATATGTAGTGATTTAATGTTATTTAGGTGCTGGTGCACATTCAAAGAGCAACAAAGGTGGTGAACGTTCTAGAGCACAAATCTTATGTGAGTTGCCTGAGAGAGCTGGGGTTGTTCAGCCCGGAGAAGAGGAGGCTCTCTACACCCATCTGAAAGATGGTTGTAGCTAGGAGGGTGTTGGTCTCTTCTCCCAAATAATAAATGATAGGACAAGAAGAAATGGCCTCAACTTGTGTCAGGAGAGGATTAGATTGCATATTAAGACAAATTTGCTCACCACAAAGATTGGCAAGCACTGGAACAGGCTGCTCAAGGGAAGTGGTTGATTCACCATCCCTGAGGGTATTTAAAAGAAATGTAGATGTGGTACTTAGGGACATAGTTTTGTGGTGAACTTTGCCATGCTAGGTTAATGATTGGAACTGATAATCATAGAGGTCTTTAGTGGGTAAAAGTCAAAGTAGAGAAAACAAGACTCTGCTATAAATTTAAGTGTGTTGGAGCAATCTATGTGACTCTGTGGACTCCAGTACATGATCAAGAAAAGGTTGTGTAACAGGTTTGGCCACTTATGAAAAATTTAGGGAAAAACTTCATAAATTATTAACTGGCTGCGTAAAGTAGGTCTTCCTCTTAGTTTTCAGGAGTTTCTAGTGAAGCAGAGAACACATGAATTCATAAACAGAACATCTTGACAACCTTGACAGGCTGAATAGATGGGCAGAACCCAACAGTATGGGATTTAACAAATTTAAGTGCTGAGTTCAGCACTTAGGACACAACAACTCCATGCAGATGTATAGGCTGGAGACAGAGTGGCTGGAGAGCAGCCAGGCAGAAAGGGACTTGGGAGTACTGGCTGAGACAGCAGGATAAACATGAGACAGCAGTGTGCCCAGGTATCCAAGAAGACCAATGGC
>WEKX01019061.1:44948-66811 GCA_013390025.1 Pitta sordida
CTCAGATGTGTCCAGAGAAGGGCAATGAGGATGGTGAAGGGACTGAAGCACAAGCCCTGTGAGGAACATCTGGGGATGCTGGAGTTGTTTAGTTGTTTAGATTGGAGAAGAGGAGACTCAGAGGAGACCTTATCACTCTTATCACTCTCTATAGTTCCCTAAATGGAAATTGTAGCCAGGAGGGGGTTAGTCTCTTCTCCCAAGGAGCCAGGGACAGGAGAGGGGACAGTCTCATGCTGCACCAAGAGAAGTTTAGGCTGGATGTTAGGAAAAAATCCTTCACAGAAAGAGTGATTGGACATTGAAATGGGCTACCTAGGGAGGTGATGGAGTCACTGTCCCTAGAAGTGTTTAAAAAGTTACAGGATATAACATGGTTTAGTTGATGAGGTGGTGTTAGGTTGTAGGTTGGACTTGATGATCTCAAAGGTCTTTTCCAACCTTAACAATACTATGAACTATGATAATTCAGAGATTTCTATCCTATACTCTGCTGCATATTAGAAATCTCCTCTTGCAGTCCAAAGTAGTAGTTAGGCAACAAATGAAAGACTGGATTCAGTCGCATAAATACATCTTGTTGCATAGTATATATTATTCCTCAAATCTTGTATCACTACATCTTAGCTATAAATCATTCTTCATTTCAAGAAAATGGAGACTACATGGGCTTGACATATTTCCATAGGAAAGAATAAGACTGCTATAAACACACAGCAGGATCTGTTATAACTGATGCCAGACAGAAATTGGTGCAGATTTATACCAACTGAGAAGCCAGCTTATAAACTTTTATGAAATAAAAAGTGAAGAAAATTGAAAACATGAAGCCTCAGGTTCTGACCCCAATTATGCTATTGATAGCCTTACACAATGCCATTTTTCTTGTCTTCTTAGATGAATAGTTTTAAATAACCAAGACAGATCATTGACCCAAAGTTGCTCCAGATTTACCCACATACTTTAGGAACTGAGGATAGACCCTCCTTGAAGGTCATCTATATTTGCACAGATCAAACTGAACTACTCTGATTCATCAGATTATTCTTTTTATGAATAAACTCAAGATAGAGTATTTTATATGCTGAGATTTTCACCCAGTCAGTGCAGCTGCTTTATCAGAAAAGTGTTGCTGTTAAAAGATCAACAATGAGATGCTGTGTATCAGAAAAGTTGCAGTTGATAAAGCTTCATCACCTCCAGGACTGGTATTACATAAATTTACAAAGTTTCTTGGTTGTTGCAGTTACATCCAAGCTGATAAAAGTCTTTTAGGTGGGTCACTTAACTGAAAACGCTTCCTTGGCAAGGACTCAATAATGTGGACAAATACTATGAAGTTTGCTTTATGTCACTGCTCATTTCGTTGGTGTAAACTATTATAGGGAGAAGGTGAGAAGAGTGAAAGTGCTTGCTCTTCCTCAGTGTAGATATTCAATTGACTCTTGAAGCCCAAAAGTGAACAGAGGGGAAGAGGGACACACTACATTTTCCTTTCAACTGTAGTTCAAGACTAGCTAAGAAAAAAAAATTGATTATGTTTGGATTTACCGGAAAAGTAGATTCCAGATGAAGAAAGAAGATGCAGTCATCTTCTCCTCCACCTCAACCACTGGAATATCTAAAAAAAAATCAAATGTGGTCTGGAAATTCCCAAAGTGAATAGTTTAAATATTTCAAGTGAAGAGCTTGAGCAGTCTCCATCATAGGGAAAAAATAATTTATGTAACATAAGGATGATAAAAATTTGGCAGAGTTCTTTAAAATCACACCTGTTCACCATGAATTACGTTTGGTGACAGAAAGAAAATACTGTAAAGAAGTATATGGCAAGTTGGTTGACTAAAGTTACACTGATAGTAAAACCGGCTTGTTGTTTGTCATCGCATTCTCATGTAAGTCATATGGACCTCTGGTGGTTGGCAGTTAAAATATCTTTATGAAGCAACTTATATTACAACAGTATTTGTATCCCATTACTAAAACTGTGGCAGTATTGTCACATGATTATACCATAATGTCATTCTATTAACAGTTATCAGAGCTCCTCACTATATATATATTTAAATATATAAAATTTGCATCTATATAACTCTTACTGAGTGCAAATATTTCTGTTTTCAAATGCATATAGAACATTTTGAAATGTGAAAACACTTAGTTAATTTAAATGTAGAATCATAGTCCTCTGTCTCCAGACAAGGGTCTCTTGCTTTTCTAAGCTGCTGACCACTTGTACTACGGGATATACTTACTGAGTCATGCATAAATCAGTGTGTGACATCCATGCCATTGCCTCATGATGGTGAATCCAGCTCCAGTGGCTCAGAGGCTCAACCTGTGAGTTAGAGTTCATCATACTTGATTATCCAACAGAGAAGTCAAAACAAGGATTTCCAGGACAGAGCACAGAAACTATGTATAATTTTTTTTAAGAATAAGGGAAGGCAGATCACTCAGGTACAAAACTGGTNTGTCCCAGTCCCGTCCCCATCGCCAGCTTGCTGCGCCGCGCCGGTGCTCACTTCCCCGCCCCGGTCCCATCACTGTACCCAGCACTCACTTGCCGTGCCAGTGCTCGCCCCCCTGCCCTGCGCTGGTCCTGTCCTCGGCGATCGCAGCCCCCGCCCCGGTGCTTGCCCACCTCGGCAGAGCACATCTGAAACAAGCCCTGCTCTCAGGACCCTCCTCCAGACTTTATTAGGGGAGGGGGCGTGACTATGGGCGTGGCGTACTTGACTACGTAGTGGGTTCGTTATCTTTGCGGATTCCGCAACTCGCAAGAGGAGGACCAGACCCAACAGGCCTCAAGTAACGGGGGATCACTGTACTATTAAACTGCACAGTTCACATCACCTGCCTAGCCCAAGTCCCATTTTGCTCGGCTGCAAACTTGCAGGCTGTTCCTGGGTCAGGTGGCTCCTCACAGCTCATCTGGGGCTCATTCCCACATGGTTGCCTCCAACACTTGCATGGCTCAGATCTGCTCTGATTTGGCTCTGCTCAGCTCCTGTGGAAGGGGCAGGGTGTGCCCCCAGCAGCAGCCATCAAAAAGCAGTGAGCGATTACACAAGCTTTGTGGGGGCTCATGGGGGCAGTGGCTGCAGTTGGTGGGTCCGGGCACAGTGACAGCTCCTGGGGGTGGCTCCGACCCTCACTCAAACTCATCAACATCTACACCTTGTGGGTTTTGGTAACAGTTACAATTTCTTACAACTCCCACATGGTAAGACAGAAGCTGAGACCCCAAAATGGTGCAGAGGCTGCAGAGTTGGTTTACTTTTGATTTGTCTCCGGCTGCATGGGCTGCAGCCCGAGTGGTTCCCTTTTGAGAAGTCCTAGAGGGGGCGCTGAGGAGGGTACAGGTGTAGTGGAGCTCCCGGGAGTGGATCCAATGGCTTGGGTATCTGTGTCTCTCTCTCTTTCCAACCTACCACCCAGCAGCGTGGTCCAAGATGGAGAGGGACTTCTGTTTTCTTCCTGATGGTACCTTCCTCTTCCCCAACACTCCCCAGCTGCATGGCTGCACAAGGGGTTTGATCTTTTAGAAATAGTATTCCAAAATATTGTGTTGGAAAAGAGGGTAGAAAACAAAACCTACTTTAACCATGATAGTTCTTAACTAGCTTAGTAACTGGTCACTGATAGGTTATTGCTCTCAACACATGTGGTACATTTTCTGGAGGGAAGATGCTGTAAGATGTAAAACAAACAGTTGTCATTATTTCTAGGTCTCTTTCAATCTATCATTACTTTTATAACTCCAGAGTTCCTTGTTTTGCAAGAGGAATCCAAACATACCTCTCTTTTATGAACCCTGAAAAAATTAAGGCAAGAACGTAAATTTGTTTGAAGCTTTCAGTCTATTTTTTTGCTGAAACCAAGAGGATATTTTTGCTCAGTCAGATAATAAGTACAGCTTCGCTGAAGTAGTATAGCAAGTATAGGGCTAATCATGTTCCTTATATTTGTTTAACGTAAACCAAACCTGACATTGTAAAAAAAAGAACGTGTGAGGGAAGGTAAGTTGCTCCTCTGAAGTGAACATAGGAAAGGAAAAAGCTCTAGAGATAAAAGAGCAGGGACTACCACTCCATTTAAAGGATGGGGAAACAAGGAAGCAGGTGATGGAGTTTAAATTTCTATTGAAGTGCAGATCAATTCAATGACCTGTCAGAATATTTTAGCACTTTCCATGAGCCTGAGAAATTTTGCAGTTTATGTTTGCTGCTCTTACATCTTATTGGCATGCATGATGATCTCTGAATTGTGAGAATTTTCTGGACAAAATCTTTGCGATGGGATTTAAGGTAAGAGAACACTTGTTGATATATTGCTTGTACAGTCTAGCCAGCTTGAATGGTTTGTGGAGTAGCTGAAGTGAATCATAGAATACATGTGGAAAATACAAGAAAAAATAATTTTTAATTTAAAAAAAATTTAATTTTTAAAAAATGGTTTTAATGGCTTGTCTGGGAACATTTTTAATTTACATATATTACACTACAATCCTACCATCAAAATGCTTGAACTTCTATGATGCAGAGGATCCAAAAAGACCTCCTGCAAAAGTTTTGTATCTGCGATGAAGGAGGAAGGGAGGAGAGAGGGGTGTTTACATGTGTTTGTATGTTCTGTATGTACAACTTAGACTTCCAGGACTAGAATTGCTGCCATCTTAATATTTGACCACCAGCTACTGCTGTTCTTAAGCATTTGTCATGCTTCTTTTTAATGCTATCCTTTATACTTCATGGGAGAATGAAGTTAGATAGCAAAGGAGAAGTATATCATGACATTGGCACTAACAGGAAATTTGTCGCAGTAACTAGTAACTTTAAAATTGAATGAGGTTTTGAGAGTGCACATCAAGGCTGTGGTGTGTTCAGTGTATTCATGGACAATTGACATTGTATGTCAAGCTCAAATTGTCTTACATGAAAGAATTTGGCAATCTTTACTGTTCATCTTCAACACATAATCCCTTCATATATATTTATTCTCATAATATTCACAGATTTACAGATTCACAGAATATTATGAATTGGAAAGGACCCACAAGGATCATCTAGTCCAACTCACCATCTAACACCCGTACAGAGACAGAAAGCACATCCCAGAGCGGTAAACACAAACCTAGTTCCCTCACAGTCTAGCAGGCCACTCCGAGCCAGAAGGGACCCACAGGATCATCCAGCCCTACACCCCCCAGCTAGACCATGTCACTAAGCTCCTCGTCCAGTCTTCTCTTAAACACCTCCAGGGACGGCGACTCCACCACCTCCCTGGGCAGCCCATTCCAATAAGCAATCACTCTGTGAAAAACCGCTTCCTAACATTAAGTTTAAACCTCCCCTGGCGTAGCTTGAGGCCTTGCCCTCTCGTTCTGGTGTCATCAGCCTGAACGAGAGGGCACGGCCCCAAGTTACTGTTTTTAAAATATAATCATAGCAAGCCTCTGGAATATAGAGGGGATGTTTTTCATAGGACTTAATATGAAAGCTCAAGGATTGCAAAAGTAACTTCAAAATGCAAATCTTTGGCCGTTTATTAATTACATGGCATCAAAGAGCAATCTACTTTGTTTATGTAAATAAAGTTATCTCCAGATTGTTGAAATGGCTTCAGTATATTGTGGATAATTTTATTTTCTTGCACAAAGTATTTTGCCAATATGTGAACTGTGAAAAAGAGATGTGTAAGAAGCAAATTGCCGAATCTAGTCTGTTTTCAGCTTCTTTTCTTTTTTCTTTCTTTTTCTTTCCTTTTTGTTCTTTTTCTCTCTTGTTCTTTCTTTCTTTCATTTTCTTTTTCTGTTTTTTTCTTTTCCTCTTCCTTTTCCCTTTTTCATTTTGCTTTTTCAATTTTTTCCTTCTCGTTCTCAGTTTTCCTTTCCCTCCCCCTGCCCCTTCGCTTTTGCCTTTTGAAACTCTGAAACATTACCTGAGGAACTACCAAAGTCAATCAATTTTGTGCAATTTCAGAGGCCATCACAGCTACAAAGGGTAGTTCTCCTCCATGATTGTGGACAGGGCAATATTCTGCCATTTTTCAGTAGGTATCTCTGATGACCTCATCCTGTGTGCTCCTGTGGCTCTTGTCTGTCATTTTCCTGCCACGTGTGCACATGCACTCTGAAAGCTGATGTCATTTTTCGAGGCTTCGGCACTCAAGTAAAACCTAATGCAATAAAAGTAATACAGGATTTATTGATTAAGCACAAATAGAGTACCTTTCAAATGTCCTGCTTCTTTCTTTCAAGGCTCTGATAAACAGTTCTGATATTTGAATATTTTTTAAAGCTAATCTTAACAAGCCTCTAGACTATAAATGAGACACTTTACATAGGCCTTAGTAAGAAAGGTATTAAATTGCAAAAGTAACTTCAAATGTAAATCTTTGAAATTATTTGAAAATAATTTATTTTTAAGCTATAGATAAAATGAACAACCATCTACAAACAAATCGAGAAACTATCCCAACACAATATCGCACTTTAACCTGGTTGAAGGGTCCAGCCAAAAAATTTTTTTTAAATGTGCAGACTACAGAGGTGAGTTGGGGTGGAATACATGAACAGTGGCACTCCTTCAGAGCTGGGAATGGCTGCAAGAGAGCAGGATGTCTGTGTTCTGGTGGGAGGACACTTAGTACTGATGCAGATCCTGTGGCTCCCAGACTTGCAGAGAGGCCGTGGCTGCTCTCTGAGAACTGTGTCCCCCTCTTTTGAATAGCAAATTCAATTTGCTGTTACTGTGTTTATGCCTGTGAGCAGGCTGGATTCCCACCTCACTCCATCTGCTTACAGGCACAAGCATAGCTACAGGGAATTCAGTTTTTCATTTAAATGAATACTGGTGGGAGCTCAAGGTATTCACTTTACTCTGATGAAAGCCTGGAAGCTATTTAAAAAATAGAGAAAAGTAAAAGACAGGGTCTGTCTCATTTGGATTGGTCTTAAAGGAAACAGGAGCTATAAGAAGATTAAAACTATGATGATAGGGTAGGAGCAGATGTTCACTCTTGAGGGCAGTGATGGAACAATAATTATAGCATATGTTGATGTCCTATAGACAACAGAAGACTTGTACTGGTAACTGTAACTTGATAGATCCAGACGAATATGTCAGCGCCGCTCATCTGCATATTCTCATACGCTGGGAACAGAAGAGAAAAATAAAGACACCTCCTCTTAAATGCATGCAAAGACTCTAAAAAATCAGTGACATATTTCAAGAAAGACAGTATTACTATAATTATTTTTATAGTGTAACAAAGAGAAATTTGATAATTAGTCTTGGATAGAAGGCGGAAGGGGAAGGCTTTTGTGAAGGTATTACCTTTCAGTTACCTGGTGAGTAGGGAGCTGGGTGAATCAGAGAAGAGGTTAAGTTGCATCTCAAGTATATTCAGACAAGCGTTACCTGTAAGTAAAAAGCCTAGAACTAAAGAACTGAAGAAAAAAAATTGTGTAGCAAGAAGAAAGGGTCTGGAGAAGGAAAGTTAGATTGGTTAGCAGGCAAAACTATCCTTAAAGTACAAAACAAGCTTAGTAACGCTCTTTAGACTTCTGCTAATAATTCCAGCTTCTGGTTGTGATCCCTACTTGGCTGAATTTGAGTCTTATTTTCAGAATTGCTAATGGAGTAAATGCTTGATGTGTCTGATGCAAATCATCAACTATATGCAAGTGTTTCAGCTTGCTGTTTGTCGTGTCTGTTCTAACATTTCAGCAGATGTTATTTCTTTATTTAATCAGAAGCAGATTTTATCTAACATTGATGTGAAGCTTCCAAGTATGCATATATGTTCTCTCTGTAAAGAAGTACTGCTTTAACTGAAAACTAGAAAACTGTTCCTGCTGAAAGCAGTCATCTTGTTTAGCAAAAAGTCAATTTAGAAGGTTTGAAAAAGCGGTAAGCAAGAAGTATTACCCCTAGCAAATTTAATTAAAATATTGCCATTTATTTCAGGAGGACAGAGATTCCTCTTTGTTTCCTTAAAAAACATCTCTTATTGTACAAAAGAGGATGTACTGCAAAGATTTCAAAAGGCTAAAGAGTATAAAATATCACCTTGATTTTCTTAAGACATTTTTCTGTAAGGCTTTCGTTTGCTGGTTTTTTGTATCTTTTTTGCATTTTAATCAATGTGGGCCACTGTGGAAAAGCTCAGAATTTGTCTTGGGTGTGAAAGAGAATAATGAAAGTGAGACATTCAACTTTATGTTGCAGGGAAATAATACTTTCCCTGCACTCTTCCTGCCAGTTGGCCTGTAATTCTGACATAAAACAGCTCAACAGTGAATAATGAGAGAGATCAGGAAGAATTGAGTTTGAATCAAAACACCATCAAGAACATTACAGGATGACAGATTATTTTTAAAAGGTCTATTTCCTTTAGTTTCTAAACATATTATTCCATATACATATGGAACCTATACAGGGACAGCAAATTATAATACATTTCTCTCTAATTGAAAAGGATCAGCTTATTATTTTAACACAATGAATAAAAAACTAGATATTTTCTCTGCAGTGTTTGAAATTTTATGAAAGTATTTAAATATATTCCTGCCTCTGATTCTTCATTTTCTCACAGAGTTCATGTTATCAAAGACAACCAGGATAGCTGAATTACTGTAAGGTTGGTAAAGACCCAGGGTTTGCTTTAGCTATGGAAACTTTATGGTTTGAACTTTTAAGTTCTATCCTTGGGTGATATTACAAAAGTTAATATCCTTCTACTGATTTCCCCACTGTCTTGTCCCTTTTGCTATTTGTAAGCATACACATCATTTGTTCAGAACTCCTCCTGCATCCCTCCCCATAAGTGAGACACTTGTCTCACTGACATCCAGGAAAAAACTTCTATCCAGCTGAGCAATGGCAGAATTTCCCAGGCAATCTTTACATACACATGACACAGAGGTAAATGGCAATAAAAAGAAGGCTGAAACCTGTGAGTCCAGTCGCTTTAGCAGAAATAAATATTCTGCAGCTTAGTGGATAGGTAAGATGCTCACACCTGTTAAATAAAGAGACCAATATATATATATATTAGTATGCAAAAAACATGCCAAGTATTGTACCCTTGGTTTTGTGTTGAAGCATTACATAGAAGAGTTCAAGGCCACTGAACAGCAAAGACCTGACCTATTGTGCCGAGAAGTTAGTAGCATATTGATTTTATCTACCTGTTTCAATAAAGTGGAAGTTTCACTACCCCTTGGGTTGGGATTTTGCTACAATAGCAGATACGTTACTTTAGACCTTCATTTGATATAAAGCTATGTGTAATCAATCCCTGAACTGAAAATCTTGGATGAGTAAAGATAACCAACATTTGGTTTGATGGTTGTGGCACAAAAACTCCAGTCAGTGTTAGTCTGGGTGGATGTACAGCAGGATGGACTATCACCACTTCAGTTCCAGTCAAGTAAACTCTGCTAGTTCTGCCAGCTTCTGTCAGAAGCAGCCAGCCTGTAGCCACCTCACTAGAAGAGCCTTGCCTTATCTGTGGTCAGCAATGACACAGAACTGTATTTGACTGCCCATTTTATTCTGCAGATAAAGGGCTTTGTGTAAAAGTAGATTGAGTCAGGTAGGTTTCATTCTCTCTTGTACAGTACAGCTCTCAAGGTAGTATACTTTTACTCACATGATATTGTACTTTAAGCAGAAACAACTTAGGGCTCAGTAGTTACTCCCTGACTCAGAAAATCTATATTATAATGTCACTGCAAGTAAACTACAGAGGACTACAGAGTCATTAAATTTATGAAAATCTAATTATGTACCATAATAGTCAGAAATACGAGGTTTAAACCTATTTTTTAAATCTGGGGTGAACCCAACCTTTACTTCATCTACTTGCATCCAAGGCTTAGCATTTTCTGGTAACTTAAGCAAGTACCTTCCCAGGACTCTCCTGGTCATCTAGTCCTTCTGGGTGGTGTGACCAAAGCAAGGTTAGGGATAGCACCATGGCACTGGCCAGAGCCAACTCAGGCTGTCTGGGAACAGAGAGGGACAGTGGCCACTCTGCTTTGGCTCCAAAAAGGATTTAACTGAGTGGAAGTGAGCTGTGCCATGCCAACTGGCTTTGGAGGTAGAGAACAAGGCTGGGCCCACTAGAGCCAAAAACAGAGACAGATCTCTAGGTACTCTGTTTTACTTCTTAATTCCAAACTGGGCTAAGAAAACATGCAGACAAATGCATATGTTTCTGGATGTTTTTGTTCCTTTTTAGCTTGAGAAGTGCACAGACATATAGAAAACAATGAGTACACTTACAGACATTTCTTTATCATGGTTTCCTCTCAGCACTCCAGGAGTTTTGGCCAAAGACAGCATCCTTTCATGATTCCCTGACTCCTCTTTCCTATAAATGTTTTTCTTTCCACTGAATCATGTCTTTCACTCCCGCCCTTTGCTGTAGATTACTTTACTATGATTTTGGCTGGTCCTGCATTTACAAGAGATTATTTTGCTATGAAAGCATACATTAAGCTTCCTGTCTCCCATTTAAATCTTTCTGACCTGCCCTTTGAGTGTCTCAAACTTATATCTGAGATTATTCTTTTTTCAGCCTTTAGGAACTTTCCACTTTCAACTTTTTCAGGAAAAAAATTTGAATTACTGATTCTCCGAGCCCAGTTCAAGGGACTTTTAACAAAATTAGATGTCAGCAGGCTAAATATGACCCTGTTCTTTGGACCTTGGATACAATAACAATAACTGGATTGTTCCACTGTGAAAGAGTCAAAACCAAAAATAATGCATTCTGTTACTTCATGTAAAAAGAAAACACTGTTTTTTGTTATATTTTGCATATTTATGATATCCTCAAATAATCTGTTTATTCACAGCATGTGAAAAATGAGGTTTAGTATAATAAAATGGAATTATAAGCTTTTTCAAAGGAAAAAGTCTGAATAGAATATTTGTAAGAAGTCTAAGGATTATTTAGAATGCATTCAGACCTCTCCATGTTTCAATAAAGATCTAATCACTGCAGTCACTGACACCTAGAAAGCAATTCAGATAGGCCAGTACTATAGGGTGAGCTGAATTCCTCTTTCCTAGGCATTGACTATCTTGCCTATATTTCCCTTGTCTACAAGTGGTGCTTCTACTTGTAGCTCATATAGAAAACCTTGTTATGAACAGCTAAATGTAAGGATCTGGGTTGCTGACCTATGCTAAGCTGCCCAATACCTTTTGAAGTAGCATGGGCTGCTCCAAAAGATATGAGTCTCGTGCATGTCACATCTGTCAGCTCCATGCAGATGCCCTCAGAGGTACTCTATAGCAGGTCAAATGGCTATAGACATCTCTCTTAGGTCAACCAAACCATGAGCAATCATGCACTGGAATGTGGAGGGAGTTTTCACCACTTCTTTGACTGTAGTCAAGCGCTTTATTCCGATGAAATGAAGGGCAAAAATTTCTAGTTGTTTGCTAAATCTTTCAATATTTTTGCAGGAAAGAAGCAAAGCAAGGTTGGTACTACTGATTGGAAGGAGCCAACGGAGGAAGGTTTTCTGTCGGTTTTCCTACCCTACCATCTCTCTCAGGCATAACACCTTTAGCTTCTCTCACTTTTTTGGTTAAATGCATATAAAATAATAATAATGAGTCAGTTCTGCCATCACATTGACCTGCTTGGCTCTCAGGGCCAGTAGTATCACATTTTTGCCATTCAAGGGAACAAAGGACTCAATAAAAGCCACCTGATGCTTTCTTACCAGAGGACTGATCAACTGAGAAAACCCTTAAGTGAGATAGCAGGGAGGTGGGGACCAATACAAATGTAAATTAGAGCAGAATGTGACACTTAGAAGAAAAAGTAACAAGAGAACGTAGAATCAGCTTTATCTGTTAAATTCTTACATTTGTAACTTGCTTCTTCCATTGAGAATTTGTTATTTGTGCGGCAAAAAAGATAACTTTAATTTATTACTAGAAAATGTTATAATTCTGTAATGCTGCAGTCAATATATGAGAAACAGTTTAGCTCCAGAAAGATGTCAGAAAAACTGGGAAGGGAGGGGCATGACACTCAGAAATTCATCATAATCTTTCAATCCAATCATTCCTGCCCTTGTTTTTGCTTTGGTTCAATTTTTGTTCATCAAATTGGAAACTGTCAGAACAGCAATTAATGTTGTGTCTCCAAATCCTTATGCATGATGAAAGGAAATCACTCATCTGTATTGCCAGCCCTGGGGGAAGAGGGAACAAAATCCAGAGAGAATCTAAATTCTCCTTAACTGTTTTAGCAAAGTCTGTTGGATCAATTGGTGTGACTGGTGTGAACGTGCAGTGCTGTTCTCAGTGTGGGGCTGAGATGAAGTTCTGCAATGCAGTGCTGCTCCTGAAAAGGAAAACTCTTAGAGTGCCTGCTGTATCATTATGGAATTGCTTTCATGGGACAAAATCCCAGCTCTCTAAGTGGATTTGCTGGGCTTTTTTTAATTTTAATCTTTACACATAACACTGCTTCTTTGACTGGAGAAGTTCCTGCTACAATCATTGTTGCTTTCTTATTGATGACATTCTGCATTTAACATTTCTTTAGCATTCTACTTGCAACCCACTGCTTATAAATGTGTACCATTGAATCCAGTATAATGTTTGGAAGTGATTATTTTTTCCTTACAGGTGCACTGTAACGGTGCATGGAATGTATGGATTGGCCCTCAGCATTGTCTTGCAATTCATTTATTTTCATCTACCTGGGGTTTCAGCCATTCCGCTTACACATCACTCTCACACATTCTCAGCAACTGCTTTCACCTGCATGTTTATATTAAAATCAGTCACTGAAATAATTTTTTTCTCTGAATACTGATGATTTAAATAAATAACATTTTTCAGAAAATCACTTTGCTATGATTAATACTTGTAAAAATAGAAGGATATTATTTTGACAATAAAAGAGTAATATTTTAACTTTTTAACAATTGTTGACTTTGAACCAGCTACACTTTAAAAAAAATATCAAAGCAGGACTCTTTAAACAGTGTTAGTAATTCAGCAAAATAAAACACATATTCAAGACTTATCCTAGAAAAGTGTTGCTATTTTTCCTGAAATTTACTTTTCCCCCCCTGTTTTTTCCTGAAGTTTGCTATTTTATCTTAAATAAGTGCTAAATATATAACTTCATTTTTTAAACTGCATAATAATAGCTCTCTAGGTTATTGTTATTCCCTGCAATTTCAACTCAATACTGGAACCGTATGGGGTTTTGTTGAATTTTGATATCTCTAAATTTGAAATGCATATTGTATTTCATTGAGTTGTCTCTGCTGAAAGAGTTTAGTATTTTTATTTAAAATCCTTTGGTATTTGCAGAAAGTCGCCTCAATAATTTGCAATTTTTTTTTAGTTCACTTTGTTTATCTATTCCTATTGGACTTTTTTGCCATGTCTTTGTATCTATATTCTCATAAGTATATGTAATAATTTTAAGTAGCCTAAAATAGAAACTATTTAAAGAAGAAAAAAATTAAAGAGTTAAATATGACTAAATACTCAACTATTCTTCAGTTTTGCATGTTGTATTTGGTAGAAATTCTTTCAACTTTCTCTTCAGATATGCCTAGTAAATTTAAATCCATCAATTTTTTATGTCTAGGTTGCTCCTTGCTATCTGCTTTTTGAGGAATTATTTTCAGTGACAGAAGTAAATACTCTCTTTTTATTCAAAGAAAAGAATATTGTTAAACCCTTTCTAACAAAGCAATGAGTTCCAGTACTGATTATTCTTACGTCTCTAGTTTCTGGTACTGGACATAAATGGACGTTGGTTCAAGCTCTAGACTAGTCAGACTAAGTTTTTGTATAAGGTGGAAATATAGGAACATTTTGAGATCCAGCTTCAACTTGGATCAAGATTTTTTTTAAAGCTAAAGAATAGACAACTCAAATTATTTATATTTCTGAGATTTTAAGTCTAGATACAAGTGTTTGCAGCTTAAATCATCCACAATATTAGCACAACTATTTAATTTTTGAGTATTTAATTCTCCTACAGTGAATTTTCAAAGTGAAAATCAAGCTCTTTACTATTATTGTTGCTATTGTAATGATTATTAATATAGATCTGAGGTCCAAATCAAGGAGTAGAGGAAAGGTGTAATCAAGTATATACCATTTTCCTAGGCATTGACAAATATAATTGTTACCTATAAATAGTTCTCAGCATCAATTTTCCTCAATATATTTAGTACTAATACTTTGGTTTCTTATAAACATTCAGAAGTATGAAATACAAAATAAATAATTATAATTACAATGTGCACTGTATGCCTTGCCATATGGCATTTTATTTGTTAAATTTTGCTTTAAAACATTTACATGTAAAAGAATTTTATTTAATCTTCATGTGTCATGATAATAGATGGTTTTTTTTCTTGCAGTTTATACTCAAGGGGTTTTTATGGCTGTTAGGGTTTTTTGCTCCTTTATTTTATTTTGGGGGGTTGTTTGCTTGTTTTTTTGCTTTCTTTTTTTTTAATATCTTAACAGCATAAATCACCTAAGTAGCTTTGTCTTTGTGGCACTTGGTAGCTTTTATTTTCCTGCGTTGAAACAGGTTGTTTTTCACTCCCGAAGCTATTTAGCTGTGTGAACAATACACAAATGATGCCATACAAAAGAATGTGAAACATGTAGACTTGTCTAGTAGGCATATCTGGAATAACATATGTCCTAAAAGTCAGCTTGCCATCACTGGGGAAACGGTGACATGTCTGAGGCACTGCTGCTGACATTGCATGAGGTTAATGAATGACAGTGCCAAAATGCCAGCACTTACCTTGTCACCGCCAAAGAGCTACAATTAAATTGCCCCTTAAAGAACTGACAAGTGACGAAAGGGGTTTCAGTGAAGGTCATGAGTATCTAAGACTACTATTCCTTTGAGCATTGCTGTAATTTCTGATTTGCCACAAAGAAATCACAAGACAAATATGCTCTATAACCCAGCAGTCTTCCCAGAGAATTATTAAATTACTGGGGCACAGTTAGCATTAAACCTGCAATATTAAGACATATTGCATGGCACCACAAGTTTACACACTAGAACACTTCTGTGTTCTAGGTTATATTTCTCTCTTGGCTGGTAGTAACTGTAAAAAGGGAAGAAAGCCCTCCAAAATGTATTAGACTTTTCTTTTTGAAAGAGTGCAGATTTTTTTCTCATGAGAAAGACATGATTTGTATCGTCCATATGAAGGGAGGATGGGTACCATCTAACAAAGGTTTGACTGTGCATCCACTGACAACAGAGGATGGAATGAATGTACTTTTTGTGCTGATATTAGTATGAACAAAATATTTCAGTATTTTTTTCTTTCATTAATTAGTAAAAAATCCTATTAACAGAGGTCACAAAATTTTGTTTCCAGGGTTTAAATGGACACTTTCATAAGAACCTAATTTTTTTAAACCTTCATTTTTCTTACTGCAGGGCAAAGGTAAACCTCATTCCTAAAATGTGTCAGACTTTATTTATATATATTTGAGATAAATGAGTGAAACTGTTTGCAGTAAGTTTATCATGTGTATGAGTTTGTGCAAGACTAGAAATTTATTTTATTTTTTGAGGGAAAACTAATTTTATTTACATTTTTAGATATTAATTGGGAGAATGCTTTGGTCTTAAATAATATGAACCCTGTGGAGAAACAGAAGATATAAAAATAGTATTAAGCAAGCTTGCAAGGGGATTTTTTTTCTGTCTGAGCTTTGGAAGCTGGAGGGTCTATAAAATGGAAAAAGTTGGGGTTTGTCCCCTCAGATGACGGACATTACAGAAAACAGAGGTGTCTACCCAAAAGCAGTGATGTGGAATGATGAGATGGAGAACCACTGCCAGATGAGTGACAGAATCAGGCAGAGAAGGAGGCAAAACTGGTTAAACAGAAAAGAGCCAGTCCATGGCAAGCACTTAAGTGTATTTTCCAGGGCATCCCAAATGAAGACTGAACATGGGGACAACAAATGTTGAGTTTCTTGAAACTGAAGCACTCTGCTTCAGGAACAGAATAAGCGTTTATTGATTTCAGTGATAGTATTCTGCAATACTGGACATTCTTTCACCTGGTCTTAGGGTCCTTCAGTAGTTTTGCATTTAAAGAGCAGGGTGCAATTGCTATTGAGGCTCAAATACACATTATTGTAGAATCTACCTTGTGATTTCTTTCCAAAAAAAGGGCACAATATTCTTTTTTTCAAAATGGCCTGGTGATAACAGAATTTGTACATAAATTAGAAGTCTTTCTTCCCCATACACAAAAGTCTCTTTTTGTTTTGTTTTGTTTTGTTTCAGGAACTCTAAATGCTTAACAGCTAAGAAATTTCTCAATCAAAGTGTTCACCTTATGACATTCCATTTTTGGAGGACTGCTTCCACTATGAATTTAGAAAGCTGAGCTGTCACAGAATCATGGAATAGTTGAAGTTGGAAAGGTTCTCTCGGGTCCCACATTCTGTTCTAAACAGGGACAATTTGAGTTCTATTGCTGAGGACTTTTTTTGTATGAGTTTTTAGTATCATTGGGAACTGAGATTTGAGTAAGAGTTTTGATCTCCTGCAGAGTATCACAGTATCACAGTATAGATAAGGCTGGAAAGAACCTTGAAGATCATCTAATCCAACCTATAATCCAACTAACCTATCCTCTACATCTAGATCATATCACTCAGCACCTCATCCGGTCTACCTTAAACACCTCCAAGGTTTGCGACTCAACCACCTCTGTGAGCAACCCATTCCAAATCCGGATCACTCTTTCAGTAAAAAAATTTTTCCTAATATCAAGTCTAAACTTTCCCTGCTGAAGCTTAAGACTATGACCTCTCGTCCTGTCCCCAGACACCAAGGAGAGAAGACCAGCCCCTGCCTGACTACAACCTCTTTTTGGATAGGTATAGACAGCAATAAGGTCACTCCTGAGCCTTCTCTTTTCTAGGCTAAACAGACCCAGCTCCTTCAGCCTCTCCTCATAGGGCTTATCTTCAAGCTCCTTTACCATCCTAGTTGCCCTTCTCTGAACTTGTTCCAGCACCTCGACACCTTTCTTGAACTGAGGGACCCAGAACTGAATGCAATACTCGAGGTGTGGTCTAACCAGTGCCGAATACAGTGGAAGGATGACCTCTCTTGACCTACTAGCTACTCCATTCTTGATGCAGGCCAGGATGCCATAGGGCCTTTTGGCTGCCTGGGCACACTGCTGGCTCATGTTGACTTTTCTGCTCCAGCATGGGGTCCTCTCCCATGGGTCAGCAGGTTCCTGACAGGACTCTGCTCCAACATGGGCCTTCCATGGGATCGCAGCCTCCTTCCAGCATCCACTTGCTCCACTGTGGGCTCCTCCATGGACTACAAGGGAGTCTCAGGTCTGACGCCTCAGAGAACCTCCTCCTTCTGCAGTGATCTTGGTGTCTCAAAGTTGTTCACATGTTCTCACTCTTCTCTGGATGCCATTTTCATCTACGCACTAGCAGTTTTTTCCCTTCCATCTCAAATATGTTATCACAGAGGTGTTACTATCACTCCTGATTGGCCAGTGGTGGGTCCAGCCTGGAGCTGGTTGGCATTGGCTCTTCAGGACATGGGGGAAGCTTCCAGCAGCTTCTCGAAGAAGCCTTTCTTACAGTAACCCTCCACCCTCTCACCCCCTCCCTCTGCTTCCGAAACCTGACCACAGAAAACACAATGCAAGTATGTAATACAAGAATGAAAGAAATGGTCTAGATATGTTGATGATATGATATAATGAATGTTATGGACAGTTGTTTATCATATCACCNAATGCAATACTCGAGATGTGCTCTAACCAGTGCCGAATACAGTGGAAGGATGACCTCTCTTGACCTACTAGCTACTCCATTCTTGATGCAGGCCAGGATGCCATAGGGCCTTTTGGCTGCCTGGGCACACTGCTGGCTCATGTTGACTTTTCTGCTCCAGCATGGGGTCCTCTCCCATGGGTCAGCAGGTTCCTGACAGGACTCTGCTCCAACATGGGCCTTCCATGGGATCACAGCCTCCTTCCAGCATCAACTTGCTCCACTGTGGGCTCCTCCATGGACTACAAGGGAGTCTCAGGTCTGACGCCTCAGAGAACCTCCTCCTTCTGCAGTGATCTTGGTGTCTCAAAGTTGTTCACATGTTCTCACTCTTCTCTGGATGCCATTTTCATCTACGCACTAGCAGTTTTTTCCCTTCCATCTCAAATATGTTATCACAGAGGTGTTACTATCACTCCTGATTGGCCAGTGGTGGGTCCAGCCTGGAGCTGGTTGGCATTGGCTCTTCAGGACATGGGGGAAGCTTCCAGCAGCTTCTCGAAGAAGCCTTTCCTACAGTCACCCTCCACCCTCTCACCCCCTCCCTCTGCTTCCGAAACCTGACCACAGAAAACACAATGCAAGTATGTAATACAAGAATGAAAGAAATGGTCTAGATATGTTGATGATATGATATAATGAATGTTATGGACAGTTGTTTATCATATCACCGTCCCTAGAGGTGTTTAAGAAAAGGTTGGATGAAGTTCTTGGTGGCATGACCTAGATATTAGGGTAGTGTGTTATAGGTAGGATGGTGTGTTGGTAGTAGGATGGCAACAGGTGAGTTAACAGGTTTGGCTAGGTTAGGTAATAGGTGATAGGTTGGACTTGATGATCTCTATGGTCTTTTCCAACCTTACTGATTCTGTGATTCTGTGTGATTCTGTGATATGTAAAGCCATTGTCTCTGCTTTCCAATCAATCAGATTACCCCATTTACAATATAATGTCAATCTCTCAGGGCCACCCTTGATGTAAACTAGAACTTAGTTGCAGAGAATAATTCATTTCTTATGTCTCTTATGTAGGAAAAGTGATACATATCTCCAAATGTGACTACCCTTAATTTCAGAATCTTACTCATTAATTTACAATAATGAGATGCAATGAATATTTATAGAAGATTTTATCTATACCTACTAATTTACAATGGAATACTACTGATATCTCTACATTTTGAGTTAATAACATAAGGCTAAATTAAACGGAAAACTGATAAAGCTTCTCTTTGCTATGTGAGGCTTGGATATTTTCTTTAAAGGGTATTATATTCTATAAAAATGTCAATTCAGTATTTAGCTCACTGGCTACATCATTGAGAACTGAGTGACTCCACAGATGTAATGTTACTACTAATGTGGGTCATCATTTTTCCCCTTGTATTTTAGGCATAAGCCAAAAAAACCTTTCTGTATTTCTGCACGTAGTAGAAACTGAATGTCCTCACTTCCAGTGATTATTGTGAGACTCAAAAAATCTTTCACTTTCATGAAAGATCAAAGGAAAACCTGTGATTATAACCTGTATGGTTTTCATCATCCTCTTTGATAAAAGGTTTCAGTCTCAGTCACCAGTCATTATATGTTAACCGCATGTGACTTTAGTCTGGCAGTGTTTCCCTCTTCTTAATTGCAACTTTATATATTATTTCTTTTGTTATGTAGTTTCTGAAAGGAGGAGTGGTTGATCGAAAAGTTTCAATTTAATTTTCTTTTATGTAACTATAATTGCAAAAAATTCCTTCATTTGCTGAATTTAACTCATGAATGAGTTCAAATTGTTAAAATATGAGTAGATGTATTCCGAAAACGACAGTTGACAAGAAAGAACGAATATATTCAAAACATTTTGCTCACTTTTTTAAAAAGGTTTTTTTTCCTTCTGTCTGTCTAGATTTCACTGGGATTTCTAGTGAACGGAGATGTGAAAGTAACTTCTGGTCTTCAAAATTCACCAATATTTAATATTCAATAACTGTGCTTTTCACATGAGGAGGTAATTCTAGCAAAATCGCCTAAGTTTACCAGATTAAGCACTTTGTGCAGTATAAAATTTTTGAGTTTGAACACATTCACAAAGCAACTCTGAATCAAAAACTGGTGTCTAACATTATTAGTTATTGCTTATAGAAATGAAATAAGAATAATGGTCCTTTAAGTCTAATTGAATAGTTTTGACTCTCACTACAAATATATATATATTGCAACATAAATATCCAAGTATAATGTTGACTATCTCCAGATTTTGCTACGCTATAAATTTCAGTGCTAACCAGGGCTCTTTGCTGTATTTCATTAATTCTCTACCTGATTAATTCTTTACTGACTGTCAATCAGTGCTAACAGAAGAGTTAAGGTTCCATTACACAGAATTCTGAGAAGCCCTCTTGTGAGGGCAGATGACTTTCTCTTGGGAGCTCTGGTTACAGAAGCCAGACTGAAGGACCTGAAAAAGGCCTCCTGGATGCTAGGACTGGGAGAGGGGGAGAGAGGGTGATGCTTAGCTTTTTTTCCCCCCACGATTTCCAAAATGAACTAGCCCAGAAATAAGTTTTCTGCATGGGCAGCTATACTCTGTCAGAATTTTTGAAAACACTCTGTCTCTCTGGAGGCAAGTGAAATGTGAAAGTATATGACAGGCAGATATAAGTATAGGTACTATCAGAGTGTAAACATATACTTTTCCATCAAAAGTACCTATATTGAAGTTTTGGGTTCAGCTCAGCTTCTCAACCCTTAACAAATCTTCCTGAATCCTGATTTGAAATATAGATGGCTTCTCATATTTGCTGCATTTATGCATCTTTTCTCACTGCCAAAAGCTTTCACAAGTTTTTTGCTCCCTCAAAATATTAGCAGTGTGTCTACACCCATGTTTACCTGCAGACTCCAGTAACAATGTACTGAAAATGAGGACTTCACTGTTCAGCCCTCGGCTTTTGATCTTCCGTACAAGTTTTGTGTCTCAGACCAGAAAGCAGAAAAACATGTAAAGAACAAGATAACCAATCATACAACCAAGAATTAAGCAGTCCATAGTTCACACATAAAGAGTCTACATGCTTAACACAGGAAATTAAACAAATGTCTAGTGACTATAACCCATTTTTGTCAAAATCAAGATTGCATTGTCTTTTTTTCCTTTTTACAGTATCCTGTAATACTGAAATCCTTGTAATAAATCCTGACTTTTGCAATCTTTTCCTGCCACACTTCAGTTTTCTTATACTTGTGCAATTCATGAACATCATTATTGCCTGCTATTTTCCTGATAGAAAACCAGTTGAAACCAGCTCCACCTTGGTTTGAGGGTAAAGATATTCAAGGTCTTGTCTCATTAGACAGAAAGGTAGCAGTGGATGCCCTCACTTGTCAGGGTCACACCAGTTGTTTGATTAGAAGTATGTGGCGGACACTGTGATGAACTGGAACTAAGGCAAGGACTTTTGTTTAGGTCCTGATTTATTTCTAACTTTGGTGCCAAAAATGATGCACACTGGCATGCTCAAATAGCAATATTGATTTCAAATGCAGATACATATAAATAATTTCAAATTAACTAGAGGATTTGGGATTTTGTTTAACCATCTTTTAGTTGTGCATCGTATGCTCTTGTATGTATGGCAAATAGTAGAGAGACTGGGGAAGCTTAAAGGGAGGACGAAGACATCAGCACTAAATGAAAACATTGAACAGGCCCTTGCAAAGTGCCTGGGTAAAGCAGAAAGTTCCATGACTGAAAGAAGATTTGGATCCATGAACAAACAGTGTCAACTGAATTTTGCTGCATTCAGAAAATAAACGTTCTTGAATGTAAACAGTAGTGCATTAAAACTACTCTACTCCATGATCAATTTCTCTTCCTAATGGCACTAAAAGTAGCTACTCAGTACAAAACATCAAGTTATTGTTATGAAATACAGGCAGATTTTGCTCAGTCAGGAATGAATCTGTCCTCACCCCCTACAGAAAAAAAAAAAAAAAAAAGGCAGCA
>WEKX01019063.1:16874-30564 GCA_013390025.1 Pitta sordida
GACCTCTTCTTCCAGGCTGACGACACCAGAACGAGAGGGCATGGCCTCAAGCTACGCCAGGCGAGGTTCAATCTTAATGTTAGGAAGCGGTTTTTCACAGAGAGAGTAATTGCATATTGGAATGGGCTGCCCAGGGAGGTGGTGGAGTCACCATCCCTGGAGGTGTTTAAGAGAAGACTGGACGAGGAGCTTAGTGACATGGTCTAGCCGGGGGGTGTAGGGCTGGATGACGCTGGGCCCCTTCCGGCTCGGAGTGGCCTGCTAGACTGTGAGGGATCTAGGCTGGTGTTATGCTCTGCAATGTGCTCTTGGTCTCTGTACGGGTGTTAGATGGTGAGTTGGACTAGATGATCCTTGTGGGTCCCTTCCAACTCATAATGTTCTGTGATTCTGTGGTTCTGTGATTCTGTCACCGGTCCAGCTGGCATCAGCCTTAGAGAAGATCTGATGACCCTCCTGGCAGATCAGCCAGCTCCGCCAGCACAGATGGGCAGGAAGAAAGCAGTTTGACCAGTTTAAGCAAGTCGATGGTACTGTTGAATAATCCCATCCAATACTATCCTCTCTGATTCATCTAGTTTTTTCTAATCGATATTTTCATGTTCTTATTAAATATGTTATCAATATTTAAAACTAAGAAATCACCAAATTTGATAATTATAGGCAAAGAATTTTTCTATTTTAAAATTTCAAACACGTGGAAATTGTGTTTTTCTAGTATGTGGAGTTATATTATAAAGGTTTAATTAAGAAGTGCCATTGAAATTGTAATATTTAAAAGAATAAATTATATTAAAAATCTGAGGAGATATTGTGTCACAAAAATCTTTTTCCTACAATTCCTGTCAATAACAAAATATCATGTAAAATGCAGATGCAAATAAATATAGCCAAGAAAAACATTAGTGATAAATATGGAATATACATTATCTACAGTGGTCTTCCCACTACTTCAAATAATAGTTACAGCTCACTTTCTGGTGTCTTCTATTATTCCCTGATCAAAGTAGTGGAAATTCTGCGCATTTTGTAATTTCTTTGATGTTCTTCTGTAGCCTTAAGCTGTTCACCAGAGAAGATTGAAACATGCAGGCCCAAATCACTAGAGAGTTTAAGAACGTCTAATTTTATGAATTATCATACCACAACAGAGGAAGCTGCACACGAGCTTTTAATTTCAAAAGCACTTTGCTTTATTGTCTCACCCAAAATGTATCCAGAGAGGGTCACTAAAATGAATGTAGGTTCCTCATTATCTACTGATTTCAGAAGCTTCTTATTTCTTTAGTAATTAACACAAAAATAGAACTACAGTGTTTATGAACAACTGTGCTCCTCAAAGTAACTGTGCCACATGCTAGTAGGAAAAAATAGCAGTTACTAAGGTCCTATCTCTTGTTATATGGTTATCTATTCCCTTTGATATTAGCCACCAGAAAGGAATCTAATGTATGATAGTAAAATCAATTTAACTATGTAAAATAATTTTTACAGTTGAGCCTATGTACATTTTACATTTCTCCCTAGTCTTTCAGTTCCACTGAAGCATGAATGTTATTTTGCCTGTATAATTCAGAACTTTTATTCTAAAACAAAGATCACTGAATTGGTACCCAAGTGTAAATGTAATTAGTAATGCACCTGTTAATATGGCAGGAACTTCAGTGAATACTGCAAAATGTTCATTGATGGCATTTATTGCATTTTTTGTCTGTACATAATGTAATACAGTGAGCCCTCTCATATTTGCGGTCCGCATATTCATGTATTCAATTAATTGCAGACTATTTTTCAGTGATTTGTGGGTCCATGCATGTGCGCAGATAGTACTGTGGATTCAGTCAGCTCATGAATATGTAAGGAGCTCAACAATATGTAAATTGGCCCTGCCTGGAGCACTGTGCAGCCCAACCCAGCTCAGCCGGGATGCATTTAATGTAAATGTATATTTCTGCATGGCTGGAATTGCTCTCCACATGGCTGCCATTGTCCGTGTCCGTGTGTGAGAGCGGGAGGCACCTTCCCCCCATCCCCCAGGGCCAACAGGTGGGGGTCTGGCTGCACTGCACTGATCCAGGGTGGGTGGAAACTTGACCATTCTGATGAGCCGAGCTGATCCGAGGTGGGCAAAAGCCTGTCTGTGCCGCTGACCTTAGCCAATTTGAGCTCACTGCCCTCACACCCTGCATTTTTGAAGCACCATCCATTTCCGCCATTTAAGGAGAAGGGGAGCGCTGCAGAGGCAACAAAGTCGCAGCGCTGCTTCTGGGCACAGAGGGTTGTAGTGTCATGCCATCTGCTTCTTCTGGGACTGTGAGGAACCATGCCAAGCCTTGCACTGCCTCTGGGACAAAACTTGGGCCAGCACGACCTCCGACAGCACTTTGATCGTCACGCTGGCTGGAGATGGAGTGGAGGGCGGCAGGGTTGCGATCAGTAGGGGGGGCATTCAGCCTGCACAGCTTCTTCCCTTTGGAGCTGCCACCTAGGTTTTGCAATTCTTTTACTCCATCATAGAAGACTTCAGATATTCAAAGGTAATCTAAGATACCAGATGTATTGATTGATGGGCATTTCACTGACTAGATGATGGTGAATTTAAGACAGAGCTCTAATTTTTCGTCAGGAGTAAAAGACAGATGAAATATCTGCATTTGTTATGGGTTTATTCTAGTTGTGACTGAAACCTTTAAATTCTGGTAGTTCACTGGATAGGACATTTTTGGAGTTTGTTTGAGTGTCTTCATGTGGTTGGAATGTTTTTGTGTTTTACCTTTAAGACTGTCATGCTGAAGATACCTTAAGAGGTGAACCTGTGCAAACTCCATGAGGTTCAACAAGACCAAGACTTTCAAGTGGGTCCACAGCAATCCCAAGTAGAAACACAGGACAGGCAGAGAACATATTGAGAGCAGTACTGGGGAGAAAGACTTGGGGGTGCTGCTGGATGAGAGTGTCGACATGAGCCAACATTTGGATTTGCTGCCCAGGAAGCTGATTGTATCCTGGGCTGCATCCAAAGCAGTGAGGCCAGCAGGTTGAGGGAGATGATTCTGCCCCCCTGTTCTGCTCTGGTGAAACCATACCTGGAGTGCTGCATCCAACTCTGGGGCCCCAAGAAGGACATGGACCTGTTGGAGTGACTCCAGAGGAGAACCATGAGGATTATCAGAGGGCTGGAGTACCTCTGGTGTGAAGACAGGCTGAGAAAGTTGGAGCTGTTCAGCCTGTAAAAGAAAAGACTCTAGGGAGTCTTTACTGTGGCCTCTCCATATCTGAAGGGGACTTACAAGAAGGATGAAAATAAACTTTATGACAAGGTCATATAGGGACAGGGCAATTGGTAAAGGCTTTAAAATGAAAGAGGGGAGGTTTAGACTAGATATTAGACAGAAAATTTTTATGGTGCAGTTAGTGAGGCACAGGTTGCACAGAGAAGTTGTGGATGTCACATTCCTAGAAGTGTTCAGGGCCAGGTTACATGGGGCCCTGAGCAGCCTGGTCTAGTGAAAAGTGTCCCTACCAACAGCAAGGGAGTTGGAACTTGATGATCTTTAAGGTTTCTTCCAACTCAAACTATTCTATGATTCTATGGAGTTTTGGCAGCCCCTGAGGAACTACTCATAATTTAAAAGTTGCTCATAAATTAAAATTCAGTACAAAAGTACCTCCAAAACGAATACCTAGAAAATATGAAAAGGGGCAGAATTGTTTCTGCAATGCAGTACATTTGGCCTGTTTGTATTAAAAAAACATCCACAGTTCTGTCTGACTTTCAAATGCAGAACCCGGAAGTCATGCTACTGATATCCTAAGGAGAACAACCAGCATCTTTCATGTTTTATAATCTGACAAAGGAGAGGCCAGGTAATATTATATATGACTTCAGAAACACTTGACATGCTTCATGAAAGGTCACCAAAAATAGAAAGCACTAATCTGGTATTGGAAATTCCTGCATTGGTTCTAAAATAAAATTTATCTGATTCATGGAAGAGAGGGTGTTTTCTACGCAAACCAGACGCTCACCTGGCTGCACTAGCCACGGTATTCTTGCCCAAATACAGATGAAGTCAGTTGTTATCATATTAGATACATAGAAAATGTGGTACACATTTTTCTCTGACATTTACAAGTGGTTCGTATCGAGGAAATGATTGGGCAGTCATAACACAGTGTGTGATGTGTATCATAAGTAAACATCTCTTTATTTAAAAGTATATTTTAACCTGAAGATATCACTTCAACTTGACAACAAATTTTTAGATGTTTAATAAAAATGGGTGACAATTATGATTATATTTAGAACTGAATGGATTTTTCAGTCTGAAATGAGTTCCTCTTGTACTGGTTTTGACAGCAAGAGGCTTAATTATGAACAATGGACTAGAGATTATTAAAAAGTATACCAACTTTATTGGAGATATAGATATACAGTTGTCCCTCTTCCACTTCGCGCCCCCTATATTGCGGCTTCACATCTTAGCGGTTTTTCAGCGATGAAGGAGGCTCCTTTTCGCAACTGCGCATGCATGAATATTCAAATCAACCCCCACGCCATGCTGCACGAACCACAGGCACACTGCTTTGCCCATGGTGAGCTGCACTGGCCCTGCTCTGTCCCTCCGCTTTGGGTTGTGCCAGCCCCGCTCCCCTTCAGTTCTGTTCCCAGCCACTCTGACACTCTCCTCTCCCTTCCCCTTGACTTCCCCCCCTCCTGCCTCCTCTCAGGGCTGTGCCATCTCCCCCCACTCCCCTCAGGGCCGCTCAGGGCCGCTCGGGGCTGCTGGGACAGTGGCGCCAGCAGTTCCCCCACACCAGTGTCCCCAGCCAAGCAGAAAAGGGTTTTTTCCCGGTGTGGGGTAGTTGCAGGCACCAGGAAGCGCTGACACAAGCACCAATACACAGCAAGGCAGTGCCAAACCAGTGACGGATCGCCGGGGGGGGCTGTGTGAGGGTGCAGGGCAAATTTGCATATTAATGAGATGCCAATGAACATGGAACGTGGGCTTCACGGGACCCGAATAAGACCACAGTCCTGTGGTGTGTTGGTCGCAGGACGACAACAGGTTAGGTAATAGGTTTGGTTTGGCTAGGTTAGATAATAGGTGATAGGTTGGACTTGATGACCTCCATGGTCTTTTCCAACCTTACTAATTCTGCGATCCTGTGATTCTGTATAGGAGACCCGACTGTACATATATATAACATACATATATCTTAAAACTGCATGAGACATATAGGTATATATGTATATGTATGAATCAAACAGGTAAAACCAACAACAGGAAACAAAAAAACAAAAACATCCAGACACCCACACACACCCCTTCCCACCCCGCACTAGAAATTACCCCAACAGCAGTGGAGAGATGCCAGGAGCAACAGGAATACCAGCTGTCACTATGCAGAGCCAGGGACTGTACTCTCTCCCCTCAGGAATGAATGGAGGGCTCACAGAGAGGAAGCCAACTGGCTGACAAAACCCAAAAAGGACAGGGGAAAACTCATAAAAGGATCCGGGGTCTGAGGTGTCCAACGCTTGAGCAAGGATGGCAGCAGCAAGAGTGGCGACAGGAGCAGGAGTGGCAGCTGTGGCAGCAGCAGAGGAGGCGCGGTTTGGAGAGGTTAGAGGAGTGCTGAGCTGCCAAGAGATTCCAAGTGGTCTCCGCCTAGCTGCACAGAGCATCTCAGAGGAGAAAGAAGCTGTGTATCTCTGCATGTGCACTTTTAAACCCCTCACTCCACTTCCATTTCTGCTACCCAGAGTTCTCCCTGGTCAGGACATAGAGGAGTTCTCAGTCACTTCTGGAGAGAAACTGGAAAACCCAGGTGGGCAAAGCCATGTTGAAACATAGCCGCCACCACCAGCCTCCTCATCCATGGCAGCCACCAGCTGCTCAGCTCAAGCCTGGCCAGCGCTGCTGTCAAGTGGTGTAGCCATTCGTCTGCTGCAGCTGAAGCCTTCTGGTCTCAGTTCTCGTCATGGGCCTATGCCACACCTGCTATGGTGACAGGAGGAGTGGTGGAGCTCCACAGTCCCCCTTGTGCTGTCTCACCACTTGTGCCCCCCTTCCAGGTGACTCTGGGGTTCAGCACCCTGGACGTGGCTCGGCTGAGACTGGTGCCTCCATGCGTGGCCTCAGTGCATGGTCCGGCCCCGGCATCTCCTCCAACAAATTGGGAAGAAATTTCAAAAGGTCTCCCCAAAAAATGTTACCCCAATGTTACCAAATGTTAGCTCAACCCCCTGTTGAGCAATTCTAGAATTTATTTATCTGGTAAAAATTAGACTTCTGTGTTCACCAGAACACAAAAACTGATTCTTCTTATTAGAAGCTCTTATTCCTGAGTCTGATGATTTATCAAGTTTATCCATTGTTTCATTCCTTCCTCTTTCAGAGTAGACTTGCAAATAAATTCACTAGAAAGAAACCTAGAAATGATGTTCAGATACAATGATAAGGAAAAAATCCAATCCTATCTGGAACAAAGTCCTATTTTACAGCAACTTTTTAGTATATTGAAAAACAGAGCCTGTATACAGAACGTGAGAATATTCTGTGATTAGGGCATTTCACCAGAGAGGTGGGACATCTATTCAGCTGCTCTAATTTAGATGACTCATACAGAACAGAACAGTTTCAATACGAAATAAGCAACATTTTAGAGACAAAAAAATGAAATGCTAACTCAAACAGTTAGTAAATACGAACAGAATTTAACCTATTTTTCTCATGGTGTAAGATAGAAGATCAGTTATTCCCTTATTGATAATTATATTCTTTACAAAGATGCTATTTCTTTCTCCCTATAGTTCCTAGTGCCAGTCTCTCTCTAATTCCTGAGAATCAACAAAACAAAAAAATACACACATTAATTTAAAATAGCTCATGCCTGCCCATGAGCTTCTTAATGAATAAATGTAAGATTTCAAGTCCATCATCATTAGAACTCTCCTTTGGTTATTCTCAGCATGCTCCTGATAAAAATTATATAAGTGCTATACTCCACTGATCATAGCAAAATAGATATATAGCCCTGCACTGAAATGCTATCTGTGCTTCTGTCACTTGTGCAAGGGATCATAATTATATGCTGCAGAAAATGAATTAATGCAATAAATGAAGTATGCAGATATCTGTCAGCCCTGACAAACAACTTTGCTGTTCAATTAGCATAACTCCATCCTTTATTAAGGAACTGAGATTACTCATCACAGTTAAACGCTTTATTTATTTAAGATGCTCATTTATAAAATAGACATAGAGAAGTATCAATTTATTTTCCTGAAGCCTCTTAACAATAGAAGTTAGTGTGGTTATGTACAGAAGACAGTTTGTACATGTTTTTAATACTCTGGGCCACATCTCTAATTTATATTGTTGTGTGAGCTAACTCTTCACCCATTTACATGATGTGACATTCCCATGGCAACTAGTGTAACTGCCAACATGGAAAAATACTAGTGGCATATTTAATGCATTTTAACTTAGCAGTAAGCATATCATCTCTTTTAGGGGTGAAATGCAGATAAACTAGCTGGAAGCTGCAGTGAGGACTCAGAACATACCAGAGTCTGCACAGAAAGAGCAGAGAGATAGAAGCACCCTGTAATTGTTCAAAGTTTCCAAAATCACTAGCAGGTTTTTGGAGTACTCTGCGCTGCAAAGCTTTGTAAAATGCCACTAGCATATGGTTCCTAGAAAGAAGGACTTGAGGATAATCATAAGCTTGGTGTCAGTACTCACATGGGTTTTGGCCAGAGAGTTCTGCTTTCCGTTTGCATGCAGAGAGCAACTCACAGGAGAGGGCTCCACACACAGAAACTCTTCCTAGCCTGGAAAACCCCTATCTCTACTGCTCTCCATGAAAGCTACGCCAAGCAAAATGGGTTTGAAGTACTTGTCCTCAAAGGGCAGACTGAATGAATATTTTACTCTGAAGCCTTGAGTTAAGAAAACAAACACACAAACAAATGGTGAAACCTTGGTCCTTCTAGGAAAGACAAGAGAGACAACAGTATTAGAGATAAGAGATAATTTAAGAATCAGAAGTTTAAAAGACTTCAGTGCAACTATGATAATATTGTTTCATTCTTGGCATCCATTTGTGTATCTCCAGAAACATATTTTGTGTCTCTCATTGTCAAGAGCAAACATAGTGGAGCAGAACAATATAGAACTAAAATAAAACTGCATGTTAGATGGTTTAAAATAAATCTACATCGAAGTTTTAAGATAGATATCTCATCAAGGGAAAGTCATTCCTGTCCATATTAGAAATCAATATGGCAGAATAAATTACAAATAATTTGTAAGCATACATCAAGAATATAAGGCAATTAAAAGAAGAGAAAATAGAGCTAACTCCTTAATACAGTCATACCTCAGCAATTCGCATTGTCATCTTCACAACCTCAGTAATAAGCAGAGCTTCCCAGCTGATGCATGCTCAGTGCAGCTGAGGGGCTGCGCCAGTGCACCCCGTGGAGCACAGTCCTGTGGGGCGGGCAGGCGGCGCCTCTCGCTTGCTGCGGACAGCCGCAGATCACTCCCTTATGAGTGCTGCAGAGGTTACGTGGCATTTATAAGTCCCAAGGCGCCTTTAGATGCGCCACAGTCCCCTCCCCGCTCCTGTGTCTCTGTAGATGACCCCTATCGGGAAAGGCTTATATGGAGTCTAACACACACCGCTGCGGCATGTCTCAGGGCACACGGGGCATCAGTGTTAGCTACCCTGGCTGCTCTGGGCAGACACTGAGACCTAGCACAGCTCTGGAGAAAACACGTCCTCCCCTGTCATTCTAAGCCCAGTCGGGGGACTGACCCTGGCTGGACACTGGCTGAGCAAACACGGGGACCTGCTCTGTTTTCTCCAGTGTCTGTCCCAGCACCACAGCCCTATAGTCCCCTGCCACTGCCATTGGCAGCATAGCCACCACAGGCACTCCAGAGGGGCTCACAGTAGTTTGGTAACATTAAACCCTTGATAAAGTCTGTATAAAAACCTTCCACAGCCACCCACAGATGGGCTCACACACAGGGACATGTCTGTCCAGGTTCCCCCTGCTGCCCAGGACCTCACACTCATGATCACTGCCCAGCTGTGGGTGCCTGTCACCTGGCAGGGGCTCGGACCATATCACTGGTCTGGCCAGTCGCCCATCTATGCCAGGAGTGAGGAAGCCTTAAACTGTAACAGATGGCATGGTGGCACGGATCCATTCCCGCCATGGCAGCCAGCCCAGACTTGCCAGCGCATATCTGCACATGTGCATATGCAGATATGCATAGCCTTAGACAAAACACTCCTGCCTGTACTAGCCACTGCAGTAAAGCGAAAGCACTCCTACTCTTAGCTGTAATGGGCCTTGGGATTTTGCAGGGTGGCAAAGTTTCCGTACTTATGGAAATAATTTGCCATACTAATGTTTGACCCAAATTCACAGATTTAATGTTTTGTGGGAGCCTCACAAGACCCAAATCCCACAAATCCAGAGGTATGACTGTACCAGAATAGTTCTGAAAAAACACTGCTTCAGAAGTGCACTGGACCATTCTTCTTTATCCTCTGCTGCCATCAGGTGGCCATTCAAAAAATCTGTTAAATATATTTAGATGCATGAGCTACAGAATCGGAAAAGTCAGGACATTTAGGAAAAGGTAAACAAACCAGACAATCTTAGGCTGAAACAGTATGTTTTCAGGCAAGGCATGGCATAAATTTTACACTCATCATTTTTAGTAACTAAAGATCATTTAACAAGCCACAGAAGAGTGGAGAATGACAGACTAGCACGGGAAAGAATCATTCCTTCTGTTTGAAAGTTAAGTGCTAATGTTAAGACACTTGTGGCATTCCCCTCCTGAGGTAATGGAGAAGCAAAGGACAAACTGAGGCAGTTCCAAAGGCATATTCTTCCATCTTAAAAAGCGATATCTAAAGTAAATTGGATTAATCCACATTTGGCTTGCCCCACACAATGATGTCCTTGATAAATTGGAGATGTTCACAGGTTCACAGGTTGTTCCGAGTTGGAAGGGACCCACAACAATCATCTAGTCCAACTCCCAAGCAAGTGCCCACCCAGGGGTTGAACCCACAACCCTGGAGCCACAGGCACCATGGTCCACCCATCCAAGCTTCCCATTGTCTAGACCATGCCACTGAGTTTCTCATGCAGTCTTTTCTTAAACACCTCCAGGGATGGTGACTCCACCACCTCCCTGGGCAGATCATTCCAGTGAGAGATCACTCTTTCTGTGAAAAAGCTTTTCCTAACATCCAGTCTAAACCTCCCCTAGGGCAGCTTAAGGCCATGAAACATTCCATCAAAGTCAAAGACTTGTTTAGAGATTTTTTTCTTATAATGCCTCAAGAATGAGATATAAGAGGAGAATTTGTTTTCATTATACAGTAATGCCTTCCTCATTCACGCCTTCTGCTTCACTGATTCGCGGTTTCTTAATCCATGAATAGTATTCGTGGATCCATGGAGTTTCCTGGTTGACACATGTGCAGCACTCACCTATTCGCACTTTCGGGTTTGGTTTTTTGCTTTTTTTTGCCGCAATTTATGATCACATATTTGCAGGGTTTTTTTGTAGGCCTGGGGCTGAGTGAACCACTGAAGCTTGGCAACTTCCACCACAACATGTAGAAGATGTTATCAAACTCAGGTCTCTTGCCTGCTGCTGGGCACAAGCCGAGGAGAACAAAAAGCTGCCTGTTGCAGAAACAACCATCACCTGAAAAAAACAGAAAAAAATTGAAAAGCTGCAGAAAGAGACATTTGTATGTGGCTTCATCACAGTCTGGAGTGTGTCCCTGGAGTTCTCTTGAGTAACTTTGTCTCCTTCCAGTTAATATGACTAAACATTCACACATCATAGTGTTTAATAAACAAAGACTGACTTTTCATGTGTCAGTAGATAAGCAGAAGGCTAGACTAGAGATCTCCTGTTGCTCATTCCAAACTGAATTATCTCATGATCCTATGAATTTAAACATGGTCAAAACCAAGTTAATAGCTTGTTCACAAACTTTTAGATCTAGTTTGTTTGCCATTGGTACAATACTTACAGTACTGAATAATAAACACATTCACATAGCCAGGGTCTCAGTTCTCACAGAAGGCATCTCTCATAAGCAGAGTATTGAGTATTGATACTCATCTATTGAGTATTTAAAAAGTCCACTTTCCACTGATGTTTGCAATAGTATACATATAACTGCGGAAAAAAATTGACCTATTTTGAATTTCTTCAGTGCAAAATCTTGTGGAAATATTTGGCATTTTGCCTTCTAAACTATCATCTCCCACTAGGACAAGTACATTTGCATTGAAAAAAATGTTATTCTCATGGCATGCCATATACCACACACCACACACTCAGCTGTGGTATTGGGGTGTAACAATTGTCCGGAATTTTATTATTAATTTGCTATCTGCCTCTAAGATTATTTGTCTTTATTTTATTCAATACAATTCACATCCTATTTGAAACAATCTTTGAAGATAAAATATCATTATGATCTCTTCAAAACAAGTGAACATGAGTACCCAAGAATATGTTCATTTACAGTAATCCCTTGATACTTCACAACTAAACTTTTGCAGCTTCTATATATCATGGGGTTTTTTCCCATGAAGACATCTTTGGCCTCCCTCAGTCATTCACAGGTTTTTTCCATGTCACATAACAACCAGACAGTTGCACATGCTCAGGGTGTGCCTCTCCTGCCGTGTGGTTGAGACCAGACCACCCTGCAGGGCAGGGGGCCAGCAGGAGCAGGTGCCACTCACTCAGGGGCCAGCTGGAGTTCCTCCCTTATGAGAGTGTTGAAAAGACAAATAAAATTATAGGGAAACTTTATACACACTGTGTGTCTGAAGAAAAGCCCACGGATTCTCTGGGGAGTCTCCCCAGGCAAAGAGGGCTCAAAAACAGTTCCCTTTGCACCCCTGTGCTGTGAGAGCCTGTGGGGAGGAGAAGAAAATTCTCCCCAGCACTCCTAACTGGCTGGGGGTGGAGTGATGGGTGTGGCCTGTATGCATATTAATGACCCACATGTGTTTGTGAATTTGACGTTTCATGAGACCCTGACAAGGCCACTTCCATGTGAAGGGTGAGCTATTACTGTAGTACTTTATATCAATGATTACCAGTAATTACTCTGCTAAATTACCATTAGGAATTAGAAGGTAAACAGGAAGTAAAAATAAATGCTTCCTTTAAAAAAGAGATATGCTATACTTAATCTGTGAGGAAATTTATTTTTTGAAGCATTCATTATGACATAGTTGCTAGCTTTCTTTTTTTTTTTTTTAAGGAATTATGTCCTAAAACTAAACTTTTTTTGTTGGTTCTATGCATTTTAACAACTTGAAGATAAAATTGCTTCCACTCAATGTTGCAAATACATTATAGAGCAATCATATTGCAGAAGCTCTTTATCATCAGGCACATTTTTAATAAAGAGAAAATTCTGTTGTCATCTTTTTCTTTGCCTTTTTGATATCTCTAGACTAAGATCAGGTTCTAAAAACATTTTCAGACTGCTATTTTAGGCAGTGATATCTCTCAACACTGTCCACCACAGTTTTACTCTTTCAGGGACAGGGCAGGACTGTTTATAAGTAGGATGTTTATAATTTATGTATATATATCAGCATGTTTATTATTCCTTGAGGTATACCATGCAAAATGCATGTTTTTTTCACTTCAGCTTAACACCTCTGTCCCTTTTCAAAAAGACACGAAATTTCCTTAAGTGGATTACCTAAAATCAAAGTAACATACATGTAAACCTGCACATGCCACCCTATTCTCAAGTGTCAGTTCTATTTTTTGTTGAATGTTTCAAAAATAAAAATGAAGACAACGTCAAATGGCACTTTGGGAAAACCTGTCCTCAAAAAGGGTCTTGTCTTTGTTCTCTGTTCTTTCTTCACCAATGTGGGAAAACATTTTTCATTAAAGTCTCTCTCAAAATATTAATTTGTAGAGTTATTCCTTTCTCTTTTTTTTTTTCAAGATCTGTGTTGCTAAGTATGTGTTATCTTTACCTATATAATCAACAAGAAAGACTCAGACTGTGGTTCTGGTATTGCTGTGATCTTCCACTGTGACACTGAGACTTAGTCCCTTTTTAGCTCTGCAACCAAAACTAGAAGAATATTCCTTGAGGCAAGAGTTACAAATGCTCTTTCAACTCATTCCCTGTATTCTGCTTAAGGGTTGTCCGTCCTGATTTTCCTTTAACTTTGAATTTGGGTTGTTTGTTGTTTTTATTTCTTCCACGCGCACTGCTCCCCAGTCCATTCCTTTTCCCTGTTTCCCTTATAATTATCAAGAAGTGCTGTGATGGTACATCAAGATCTTAGATTCCATCCTCCTCTTCCAAAATACAACTCAATTTGTCTGTCAAATAATCAGATAAATCGGACACTTCTCTTTTCTTCTGGGATCTCATAAAGGCTGATGTTAAATTCCTTACTGGAACACCCAGCAGACTGAGATTCACAGATTTACAGAATATTATGAGTTGGAAGGGACCCACAAGGATCATCTAGTCCAACTCATCATCTAACACCCGTACAGAGACCGAACACACATCCCAGAACAGTAAACACAAACCTAGTTCCCTCACAGTCTAACAGGCCACTCCGAGCCGGAAGGGACCC
>WEKX01019063.1:30782-44012 GCA_013390025.1 Pitta sordida
CTTGCTGATGATGGATTCAATTCCCTCATCCATATCATCAATAAAGATGTTGAACAGTACTGGGTTCAGACAGAGTTCTCTCCTGAGATTCAGAACAACTTCTGTACAAAGCAGGCTTTCAACCTAAACTTTAGATTTCTAGAGACTTTTTTAAATTTTCAGGCCAGTGTTTCGGGCTTTTTTCCTTTCTGAAGGCTGTCTCACTGAGCAGAGGTTTGTATTCTTTGTAGGTTCTGGAGCAGTGTGTATTTTGAACACAGAGCTTTTTAGTCTGCGCAGATGGAACCAATGCTTCAGATGTTTGTGTTTATAAATAAAGCTGAACAAAGAAACAATAATTCTCTTTTTGAACATGGCTTATTAGCTTATTACTTTTTTCTTCTTCCCTCTACTCTCCATCCTGAATCTGTCATCCTTCTCCAATAATTAGAATTTATACTGAGCAATCAAGGCTTAGGTTGGCTAGGAAAAAAAAAAGTACAAATTAATTATACCGTGTCCTCCCTGAGGATAAGAATAGAATATATTTGCTTTATAAATCATGTTTTTAAAATACGAACTACCAGGAACATCAGATTGTGAAGAGTGCATTAAAAGCTCTAAAATGTCAAGTTTTTCTAAAGCCATGAGTAATTTCCTATAGGAATAACATGAATGAGAGAGGGGGGCAAAATCCATTTGGCTATGTGAAATAAAAATTAATAGTTATACCTTATGACAGCAGTTAGACTTGTAAATGAGAGAAAGGCAGCATACAGCAAGCCATCACCATGATAGGCCTGCAACAATAATAAATACTCTTAGATTACTAATTCCAGGTATGTGGTGTATGGCTCTCAAAGCAATACTGAATCTATGACATCAATAGAGTTAATACAATAATATTTCTTTTATTACATAAATTAATCATGATAATGTGATAATGAAGTTACTCTCATTAAGTTTCTTTAAAAGTAGTAGGCGATGTTGAGTATTTTTCTGTCTCCCTATTCTGTTTTTTTCAGTCCAGTTAAAAATTTTTAAGGGATCAATTTAGACTTACATGTGCCATACTTCAGTAAAGAAAATATACTTATTTTAACAGCTCAACATAGGTTAGGAGGTGTTAGAGGCAGAATAACTAGGGCAAATCAAGCGTTTTCAACCAAATGTAAGGAATTCCAAAGTCACATCACATTTAGAAAAGTCACAATCTTAGAAGGAACAATACTAAAAGTCAGATTTTTATTCTTGCAGTTTTTAAGGTTTCAAATGCAGCTACTCTGACACAGCAAATAGAAAACCTGTGAGTTTTCCCTTGTAATATACTCCATATGATTTTCAGTAACAGACAGCACTTCACTGAAAATTGAAATAGCAAAAGCACTGAAAAAGCAGTATGATTCACACCACCTTGAATCACTACTCTCACTTCTTACTTTTAATTTACTGCCTTCTCAGACCCTCAGATCTGGTGGACAGAGTAATACTGATTTCCACAAAATACTAAGAAAACAAATAAACGTATTCTAGGAACTGGAACTCTGAGTTTCTAATCTTAGTGCTACTATTTATCTCTGCTATGACTCCAAGCAAGCAGGTTCATCTCAACAGAGCTCTGAAGACCAGGGGAAGCCAAGGGAGATGGTGACATACTGATTTTTGCTACCTTACTTGCTCTTCTTAATGAAGTTATTGACTTGGTCCAGTGCTTCAAGGCTGTACTGTATCACACACAGTGTTTTCCTTCTAAGAGAAGACAGTGATTATGCTTAATCTTTTTTTTTTTTCATTTTTTCTGTTAATTAACACAGCATCACATATTTCTCTTTTTCACATCCATTGTAGTCATTATTGCTTCATGAGGGCAAATACTCTGATGGAACAGTTTAGCAGTCGGTCCCCTAATATACATAAAAATATAACTCAAAAGAAAATTAAAATCTCCAGGAATATCTAGAAATAACTAGCCATGAAGTGTTAGCGAACAGAGACATTTACAATCAATGTTGATGGCACATTTGGTTACCTGATTTCAGTATTTTCATACCAAAAATAACATCTTTTAAAAGTGGATTATTTTATGCCAGGATCTAAAAATATTTCATCTAGGAATTCTGATAACTCTACTTCTACGTCCTTCTCCGCTGATCCTTTTGACTTGGAAAGCATGCATGTGGGCTGCACAGACACATGTCCAGTGGAACGTATATCTGTGTCTCTTGTTCTTGTCCAGCTCTTGGCCTCTCTGTCACTGTCTGCAACAAAAAGCTTAAGATGGAGAACTTATACAGCCTTAAATTGCAGTCTTTATCTTCTGAGGAAAAATATATGTTAACAGACACTATAAAAATACATATATGAACTATGGCAATTCATAAAAATTTCACAAAAAACAGCATTCAGCAAACAAGATCCATGCATTGGAAAGGATGAGAGAAGACAGAAGACATTGAACAGCTGAATTTAGTAACTTCTGGAAAAATGAGGATTCCAGCAGTTGAGCTGGAAGCCCAAACAGCCAAGCAAAGAGCCAGAAGACACAGAATCCCTGCCTTGCTATGCAGAATCACATTAATCTGCATCGTTATTTTTCAAAGGACTAGTCTGTGTTTACAGAATGATGATATATGGCTATCACACAAATAATGCTCTGTGATTAGTATAGTGTGTAATGTATGCCACTGCAAAGAGATTAGTCATGGGTCCTTCTTTATGGGCAACAGTCCCAATAGAACCCTAAATATTTTCTAGAAACGCAAAACATCTGTAAAGATCAGTAAACTTGTGTGTTGTACCATGCCTAAATTATTTATGGCAAAATGAAAGTCCAAAGAAACCACCAGAAGCACTTGAAATTTTAATTAAAGAATTTAAAGAATAGAGATCAAGCCACTCAAGAAATGACGACTTCTCCAGTTCCCATAACGTATTTTCATTAATTAAAAAGCTTAACTGGTTCTACGCATTCTCTATTTGTCATTTAATGTCAATATACACTTCAGTCTTAAGACACATGCTCTTAACCACTAAGTTTTGTATATAGTGAGTCTGACTCCATAATCAAAAAAGGGTAGGATGAAAAATGATTTCTACTCTCTATCTCTCTGGTCTTGTGGACCATATTTTACCCCTGTGTATTCAGTATGCTAGCCAATAATATTAAACATTAGGTTTGTGTGGAGTACTTTGTACTTGGGTGGTTTTGTTTTGTTTTCTACCCAAAAGAAAAGCAGTCTTTTTCTGCATTTATTGCTGTTTTTTAAAATGATGGAATAGTTTGATTTTTGCTTTAAAAAAGTAGGATTGTGCAGCAACATTTGTGCATGTAATGGCTGAATTGCAGACCAGGCACAAGAGTTGCTGACTACACAACAGCCCCTAGGAAATTCTGGCAAGCCTTTGGGAAGTTCACTATAGGGCTTGCTCCTATTCAGGCAGTTCACGTTCAAGAACTGAAGTTCCAGCCATATCCTCTGGGGAGAAAGTCCTATTTTCTCTATCTCTAATTTCACAGAATCACACTGAGTAATAGAATATGCCAAGTTGGAAGGGACGTGCACCAGAATCCAGCTCCTGGGCCTGCACAGGATCATCCCCAAGAATCACACCATTTGCCCAAGAGTATTGTCCAAAAGCTTCTTGAATTCTGTCAGGCTTGATGCTGTAACCACTTCCCTGAGGAGCCTGTTCCAGCGCTCAGCCACCCTCTGGGTGAATAACCTTTATCTAATAACCAACATAAACTTCCCCTGACACAAGTTCAGGCCATTCCCTCGGGTCCTGTCACTGATCGCCACAGAGAAGAGATCTGTGCCTGCCCCTCCTCTTCCCCTCACAAGGAAGCTGTAGATTGTAATGAAGTCTCCCCCTCAATATCTTCTTCTCCAGGCTGAATAGACCAAGTGACCTCAGCCACTCTTAATACAGCTTCCCCTCAAGGCCCTTCACCATCTTCATTGCTCCCCTATGGACATGGTCTATGAGGTGAATATCTTTCCTATATTGCAGTGTCAAAAACTACCCAGAATATTCAAGGAGAGGCCACACCAGTGGAGAGAAGAGCAAGACAATTGTATCCCTCAACTGGCTGGTGATGCTTTGCCTGATGCCTGCCAGGACACAGTCGGCCCTCCTGGCTGCCAGGGCACTGATAACTCATATTCAATTTGTCATCAATCAGGACCCTCAGGTCCTTTTCCACAGCACTGCTTGCACAGAATCACACAGAATCACAGAATATTCTGAGTTGGAAGGGACCCACAAGGATCATCGAGTACAACTCCCAAGTGAATGCCCATACAGGGATTAAACCCACAACCCTGGTGCCATGAACACCATGTTTTATCTATCTGAGCTAATCTCAGGGTGATGTCATCATCATTTTTTTATTTATTTTTATATTATCTAACTCCCTATTCCATCATCCCATTATCTAGATCATGTCTCTAGATCATGAGTTCCTCATCCAGTCTTTTCTTAAACACCTCCAGGGATGGCAACATGTCATTCCCTCCCCAGTCTGTACATACATCCTGCTTTGTCTCATCCCAGGTGCAGAATCTGGCACTTTCCCTTGTTGAACTTCGTATGGTTGGTGATTGCCTAATCCTCTAATTTGTCAAGGTCTCTCTGCCTCCTTGTCTTTGAGGGAGTCAATAGCTCCTGCCAGATTTATGTAATCTGCAAACTTGCTTAGTGTCCCTTCCAGTCCTGCATCCAAGTCATTTATGAAGATCTTGATGGGAAGAAGGCCTAAGATGGAGACCTGAGTAGCCCACTAGTGACAGGTCACAAGCCACATGTCTAATGTCACCCCATTCACTATTATCCTTTGTGTTTGACTTGTAAGCCTTGCTAGCATTGCATCTCAATTCTCCCACTCCTTGCCTGGCTGTGTGCTATTTTTTGGTTCTAAGAAGTCTCTCCTCCAGTATTCTTCTACAATTCATAATTTTCTGATTTTGAATTCCTGGAATGGGTCTTTTTCTGACAAAAATCTTAATGGTGCTAAGAGATGCAATTCTTTTCTTGAGAAATTATTTTCAAGTCAAAGCCAGTCAGCCAAATGCAGCAAAATGAAAACTGATTAGACAGCTGCCTTGGTGGATCTCCTATACAATTATCATTGAGAGAAGAAAAAAAATGGGAAGACACTAACGAAATATCCATCACTAGTGATTATTTCTGTCCACAGGGCAGGATTTAGGAATGTAAATACTTTGCTGAATTTAGGACAGTTCTGGACATCAGAACTCTTAAAAGAAAGACAATAAAATTAGGATCCATTGATTTTAAGATCAAGAGTTCTATTTTTTCCAACATCACCTAACAAAACCTGCAGAAAATTTATTTCTTCTTTATTCAGGATGTACAACTGAGTTCCAGAGACAAATAGAGCTGGTTTAGGTGGTAAGTTGTGAAATTTGTCATACTGTTTTCACAAAGTGCAATTTATGCATTTTGCACTTTTATCTCAGGGAATATTAAAGCTCTTGAAAAACCCATGGCTTTATTCACATAATCTTTTGAAAATGTAGGAAAGCTTAGGGTAAAAGTGCCTCAAATGACTATGTTTTAAGGTTGCAAGTGTTCTTAGTACAAAACTTATTATGTGATTTCTATTTGAGTTAGACTGCAACATGGTGAAGTGCCGGTGCTACAGGTGTTTCCTGAATCTTGAAGTCTGCTGAGAAATTTGAGGAGATGAGCCATGTTCAATCCAGCCTTGAAGACATTAGATTTCAGTAGATTTCGGTAAGTCCTAATACTAGAATCTTCCTACGGTGAAAATTGTGTTTCATATTTTCCTATTTATATCATCCCACCCCACACAAGTTCTTGCTATTCTAACAGGAAAGGAAGAATTAAGATTAATGCAGTCATACAGAAAGGTTCAGTAGATGCTAATGGAAGACATTTTTTCCAAGTACTAGGGAGAGGAAAAGACACCTTGCTGCTCAGCTTTTAAACCAGTAAGACAAATCCTGGTGAACTGATGATATAGACAATGGGGCAGTCATTGAACAATAAAAATGATGTTTCATGTAATTAATGCATTTTTGTGCCTATCAAATATTGAGTTCTATGTCTATTCAGTAAATTATTTTCAGGAAATTATTTCTTCTACTGGGATATTAGATCAGATTTTTGGAACTTCTTTTCAATTTGCAATTACAACTAAATATGAAATGAAACAAACAAACAAACAACAACCAGAGGACTAAATAGAACTGAGCTGTTACATTTGATGCTTTGGAAATATGAATATCATCTGTCACTATAAGAAAATTGTTATGAAAAGACGTGCTCTCATCAGACTGTATGCTCTGAATAAACACAAAGGATTTGAAGTTTAAGAAAAAAGACCTAACATGATTAATTTTAATTTTTTTTGTAGCATGATCGTAGTAAAGTAAAATAGAAACACACATTAAATAATCTCTACCACTGAAGAAAAGCAGGACTTGAATTTGTGATTTTCACTGAAGGATACATTTCTATCAATACAAGGAATAAAATCCCATCAATCTATCCCAGGAGATTACTACTCCTTGCAAATTAGTTATGCTTACAAAAGTGCTTCATACTTCCTAAGCATTTTGTAATTGTGTTTACCAGTGATTTGATTCTACAGTCTTTCTAAGCAGCAAGTTCTTACTACATACAAAAGGGTTTTAAACTTAGAGTCTTAGGGAAGTGATTATATGTTGAATATGTATTGAAACCAGTAAAGAGTTTCCTATGCATAATTTTGTTTCTTTCATAAATGGTTACAAGACTTAGGTAGCTATTTTAGCTATACTTAGATTACCTAATAATGGTTACATATGTATTAGAACATACATTTATAATTTGCATATTATTTATTTTCTTCAATTTTGTCAGTGCTTTTTTTTTTCCTCCTGGGTATTTTTCTCACAATTCCCAAGTCTAAAAATGAATAAATGCAAGAAGGAAAAATGTGATGCAAAAGATACAGAGATGGAGAAACAATTAACAATAGGTCATGAAGGTGAGGAACTAAAGCTCACTTTACATCTTTACAAAGCAGGTAAGACAGGCTGACATTGATCCAACTCATGGAGGGAATGGGAAGAACAATACATCTGTGGGATACTAATAAAATTTTAAGTAGAACATAGGTGATAAATTTACACAGGTCTTGCATTGGATTTGCTAGAAAAATAGGATCTTACCAGTAAATAGACCTTGGCAAGTTTGGATGCAAAAACTGGTAAGGTGGATAATGATCAATTTCCTCCTAAGGACTGCAGCATGATTTCATTGTGTTGCTAGCTGCCTGAAAGACAAATGGAGCCTTTTTACTTCCCGCTTTCATTGAGACACAATCTTCTACAGTTCTTATGGGATAACAAATCAGCATTTTTCTATGGCCTTCATTCTTCCTCTGTTAAGGAAGTTTTTTACTAGTGGGAATAAGATTTGCCTTGAGTTAGTACAAATCCAAGCCTTTATTAATGTGTTGTGGGGGAGAGCAATTTTTAGAGAATAGAAGGTACAAAGAAATATTCACTCTGTTACAACATCTCAGGACTTTCCACGATAACCACAGTAATGTGACCTTGAATACAGCTAAAGAAAGAAACTAGCAGAGATAAATGGAAAGAAAGGAATGTTGGAAAGTGCCAGCAGGTGCTCCTAGAAGAATTCTCCAATCAGGTATTAGTAAGGTGTGTGCAGTTAGTCTAGAAACCAATGTCAGAATACAATTAGACTCATGTAGCACATGTACGGAAGTAGAAAGGGGATAGAGGGGATAGTTTGTTTACAATAAATTGAGCTTTCACCATACTTCTATGAAGATTCGTGATTGACTTTGGCCTGACTCTTACTTCAGTGTTGTGTTAATCAAATTCAACTGCAACCTTTGTCATTTCAAGCAGATTTCAGTTTCACCAAATATCTTCATATACTCAAGATTCACTAGAACACTAACCTCTGAATCCTTTAACCAAGGGACTGGGAATCTGTTGACTCTGTAGGACACTCACGCTCAAATTTGTTCACTGCCTCACTTGGAGCAAACTGAGATGGAAGTGTTCTTAAAGCATTAGAGCAAGGAATCAAAAGCAGGTGTTTCATACCTTGGTTACCAGGCTGAAGGTGGAGCAAACACTTCTGGAAGTAGATTTGAGGCTCAGGACCCAAGAAGCTCCAGTTTTATTTACAAAGGACAGATGTTTGTGAGAGTTACAGTGAGCCTTTCAATCTGTCCAAAAAAGTGTGAGGTCTGAATCTTTGGAGGCAGATCCAAACCAGAATTGCTGTGCTCTGACCAGATCCAAATGTTTAGCACTTCTTCCCTGATGGGTAGAGATTCAGGGCAAGAAATTGAAGAATATAGTCTCAAACTATTTTACTCTTTTCTGCAAAACCCTATTGCTGCTTGCACTTCAGGACATCTGACTATATGCCAGTGGTAAGGATTACATGGAAATGAAATTGCTTACTTTAAACCTGAGATAAGAAAACAACAGCCAAGCATGAAGACAGTAACTATTCTGAATGCAAAGTATGCTCAAACAGCATAAAGAACAGGTTTAAGTAGCATGTCAGAGCTCAGCATCACAGATTTGGATGACGCCAACAATGTTAACATGAGTCAGCAGTGTGCCCAGGTGGCCAGAAAAAGCCAAAGGTATCCTGGCTTGTATCAGGAATAGTGTTGCCAGTAGGACTAGGGAAGTCATTCTCCCCCTGTACTCGGCACTAGTTAGACCTCACCTTGAGTACTGTGTCCAGTTCTGGGCTCCTCAGTTCAAGAGGGATGTTGAGATCCTTGAGCATGTCCAGAGAAGGGGCTGGAACATAAACTCTATGAGGAACAACTGAGAGAGCTCGGGTTGTTCAGTCTGGAGAAGAGGAGGCTGAGGGGAGACCTTATCGCTCTCACAGTATCACAGTATCACAGTATCACAGTATCACAGTATCACAGTATAGAAAAGGCTGGAAAGGACGTTGAAGATCATCTAGTCCAACCTATAATCCAACTAACCTATCTTCTACATCTAGATCATATCACTCAGTACCTCATCTAGCCTCCCCTTGAACACATCCAGGGTTGGTGACTCAACCACCTCTGTGGGCAAACCATTCTACATCCGGATCACCCTTTCAGTAAAAAATCTTTTCCTAATATCTAGCCTAAACTTTCCCTGCTGAAGCTTAAGACTATGACCTCTCGTCCCGTCCCCAGAGACCAAGGAGAAAAGACCAACCCCTGCCTGGCTACAACCTCCTTTTAGATAGTTGTAGANCGCCAACTAGATGAGACACCATTGACCACCACTCTCTGGGCCCTGCCGTCCAACCAGTTCCTGACCCAGCAGAGAATATTCCTATCAAAACCCCTTGCTGCCATCTTCTCCAGTAGTATATCATGGGAGACTGTGTCGAATGCTTTACTGAAATCCAGATACACCACATCCACAGCCTTCCTCTCATCCACCAGGCGAGTTACTTGATCATAAAAAGAGATCATGTTGGTCAAACAAGATCTACCCCTTCTAAACCCATGTTGGCTGGGCCTGATCTCTTGTCCACCCTGCAGGTGTTGCATGATAGCGCTCAGCACTATCTCTACAACTACCTGAAAGGGAGTTGTAGCCAGCTGGGTGTTGGTCTCTTCTCTCCGGCTACAAGTGATAGAACAAGAGGACATAGTCTTAAACTGCGTCAGGGGAGATTTAGACTGGACATTAGAAGGAACTTTTTCACAGAGAGAGTATGTCTCACTGGAATGGGGAGCCCAAGGAGGTGGTGGAGTCACTGTCCCTAGAGGTCTTTAAGAAAAGGTTGGATGATGTACTTGGTGGCATGACCTAGATATTAGGGTAGTGTGTTATAGGTAGGATGGTGTGTTGGTAGCAGGATGACAACAGGTTGGGTAACAGGTTAGGTTAAGTTAGGTAACAGGTGATAGGTTGGACTTGATGATCTCTGTGGTCTTTTCCAACCTTACTAATTTTGTGATTCTGTTATTCTGTGATGTGTAGCAATTTCTTTTCTATATGAGAATTTCAAGAAAGATGGGAAGGAGCAGAGTTATCAACAAGTATTCAGTGCTGGCATAGCCTCTTCCCATGAAGATTGATGTAAGTTTTCAGTTACATTAAAACACTTTAAGAGAATTGTTTGAATACCCAAAATGCCTGGTGAGATAGAAGCAAGGAGGACTAGTATCTTCTTTTCAATATATTTATATACTGAAGTGAATAACATTTGATCGATACAGGTTTCTATATGCAATACAGTTGGGTCTCCTATACCACAGGACTGTGGTCTTATTCGTCTCCTGTGTAGCCTGCCTTCTGTGTTGATTGGAGCTCCTTAATGTGCAAATTTGCTCACATCCTCACACAGCCCCCCCCCAGCACTCCAACACTGTTTTGGCACTGCCTTGCTGTGTATTCGTATTTGTGTTGGCGCTTCCTGGTGCCTACAGCCACCCCACACCGGGGAAAAAACCCTTTTCTGTTTGGCCAGCACACTGGTGCAGGGGAATCCCCCATGTCGCTGTCCCAGCAGCCCCAAGCGGCCCTGAGGGGAGCTGAGGGAGACGTCATGGCCTGGAGGGGAAGGGGGGGGGAGCTGGCACGGCCCCGAGGGGAGATGGGGTAACCGGCATGACCCCAGGGGGAGTGGGGGGGAGCCAGTGTGGCCCCAAGGGGAGATGGGGGGAGCTGACGCGGCATGGAGGGGAGGCAGGAGGAGCCAGCATGGTCCGGAGCAGAGCCGAGGGGAAGGGAGCAGGGCCAGCACAGCTCGAAGCGGAGGGGCAGAGCGGGACAAGTATGACTCGCCACGGGCAGAGCAGTGCAGCCATAGTCCATGCAGCACGGTGTGGGGGTTGATTTACATATTCATAACTGCCCAATTGAATATTCATGCGTGCCAGGTCGCGCATGCGCAGTTGCCAAAAGGGGCCTCCTTCATCACTAAAAAATCATACCGCTAAGATGTGAAGCTGCAATATGGGTGGCGCGAAGTGGAAGAGGGCCGACTGTATATTGGATATTCTTTTCAGAAGAGTAAACTTTAGTGGGAGTATATATCTTCTTAGACTTTAGTTGTTGCCTCAGAACATATTGCTGAAGTTGAACTGTCAACAGGAAAACATGAACAATTCCCCTAAATTATTTCAAATCCAAAGAACAGATGGTATTGAGAAGCAGCAGGCCAGATTGCTGTCCCCTGGGGTTTGAGGAAAACCCTGTAGCACTCCATGGAAAGCTATTTTATTTTCTTCATTTCACCCATTATACATGAGTGATTAAAAAAATTAGCAAAAATGTAATTTTAACTCCCAGAGAGAATCCAAACAGTTACTGCAAAATTCATACTTCTTACTTTCTACCCTCAGTTTCTATCCTTTCAATTAAGATAAACATCTTATGGATATTTAATATGTGCATTGCATATCTTAACAGAATCTTCTAAAAACTAATATTTTTTTTTAATTCCTACTTCCTTGCATTGTTTTACACACTTAAATCATTAGTATATGGTAACCTGATTCTAGCTAGCATATTTTTTTTTAGCTATAGAAAATTTCAAGGACTTCTGCTGTGGCTCTAGTGGTAGAATCAGAAGAGAGAAATAGAATGAAACATTTGGCTCGCAACCCCTTAAATATAGTAAGGATTGCTGTAAATGTAGTTAAATCTTTAGTTATTAGCGTATTTAATCCTCTACAAAATGATTGATCTCACTTCATACTAAAACTGAATAGCTGAGTCAGATACTTCTCCTTACCATCTCTCGGACAGGTAGGACCAAATCAGCATTTCCTTGTGCCGTGTTCATGTGTTGTAGTGAGTTATTTAGAGACATAAAAGGTTGGTTCTCTAAGATTTGGAGTTCTTCAGTCATACCTATTGCGAGGGGAGTGAAAAAATAGTTGATCTATGAAGTCCAAGTTGCTGATAAACAAGATGTGAAAAAGAAGGAAGTGAAAGCACACAAGAAACTGGGGTACAGGAAATGAGTGCACATGAGAGGAAGAAGAGGAGGAGGAGGGAGGGGAAGGACAAAGAGGAGGAGAAAGAGAAGGAGGAGGAAGAAGAGGACGAGGAAGAAGAAGAAGGAAATGGGGAACAGGATAGGGACTATTAGTATATGGTTTGCTAATAGCTTAATAAAGGCTTTTATGGTTTTTATTTCCTCTTTTTGTGTTTTGTGCACGAATCCTGAACCTGAAACATCTATACTGTCAAAACATTTTCTACAGTCCAAAAGTCTCATTCAGTTTGACAATTTTTAGCTATGTACTCTGAGGATAGAAGGCACCTTGTCCTGGTTTGAGGTTTTTTTTTTTCCCAGCAGCTGCTGGGGCCCAACTAGCAGAGTTAACACCAGACAGCTGCTGCCTGGGCCTCCGCTGCCGGCCAAGGACAGGAGCAGATAGAGGTGCCTCTGTGATAACATATTTAAGAAAGAAGAAAAAAAAAAGTAGAAACAGTAAAGAAGATGGTCAGAGCAGACCCTGTGAGAGGTTGAGCAGCCATGAAGGCACTACTGTCAGGCCAGCCGGAGGAGGGTAGGAAGGGTTCCAGGTGTCTTGCTGCTGCTCGTAGAATGGACCATAGTGAAGCAGACTGTCTGCCTGCAAACCTATGGAATAGAGAGAGAGAGCAGAGATGTAGAATCCACCTGCGGCCATGCTGAAGATGGAGGATCATCCTGGAAACCTGCAGATACCTTAGAGCCCAGAAACACTTGTCTGGAGCAGAGTTCAGCATAGATCCTTTGGACAGACGCTTTGTGACAGAGTTGCACTATGGTAGGATNCATAACGTTATATAATGTTATATAATGTTATGTAATGTTAATACAAGAGGGATGATCTTGTTTTTATTTCAGCCAGTTGCCTCTATCTTTAAAAAAATTAAACCAAATCAAATTAATTTTACCAAAAGTTATAGTAAATCTTAAAGCAGTGACCAGGCAGAAGCCATGCTAAAAAATACCTAAAGGCTTCAAACTTCTCCCTCAATTATTTATACAATTTTTATAGAATATTTCTGTGTGAAAAGATTAGCTAATTCATTATAGTTTAAAAAATTCCATTCTTCCCACAGGATATTGTACACAATTTGGGTCCTCCCCTTGGATGACAACAACCCCATGCAAGCTTCAGGAGAAACTTGTAAAGCTTGGGCTGGAAAGGAACATTTTATACTGGGTTACAAACTGGTTGGAAGGGCGAGCTCAGAGGGTGGTGGTGAA
>WEKX01019064.1:0-19486 GCA_013390025.1 Pitta sordida
TCATAATTATTTAATGTATATTCCTGCCTGAAGTTAGTATCTTTGCAGGGGCTAATATTTTTATCAGCAATATCTAAGCTTTTTGGTTTTTTCATATAACTACAATGCAGTTTTATAACTTAAAACTTTATAATTTATAAATTAATAATAACATCAAATTTCTGCTCGAAGTTCCAAAACTGGTTTTGTCACAAACATATTTCTTCTTCGAAAATTATTTTCATTAACCTCCATTTTAAATGTGGAAAATATTTGTGAGGGTTCAACAATGCTCATTATATTATTTGTTCCTTCATTATATTATTTGTTCCTTTTTCATTGAAATCAAAGTAACATATACAGGTCAATTTTTTCACCAGTCTTCACATTCTGGTCACATTCATTATTTTTCACATGGTGAGGCAAATCTCATAAGATAGAAGCAGATGGTGACAGCTTCCCCATACCATCAAATCAAATTGAGATAGCAAAAATAAACATTGGTCCCAAGCTTAGAAACTAGGTGAACATTCTGCCTTCTGAAAAGCTGTGCCAATTTTTTAGAAACCATTGACAATATAATGTTAATTAAGAAATAACCATGAATCTCCAAAAAGAATCCATAGAAAACATTAGTTCACTGAAGACGTGAGACTACCTAACACTTGGTGTTCTATATCAAGATGAGGCTTGTTTGAAAGAAGTGAGTATTCTCCCTGAGGCCTTTGTGTTGAGAATGTGCTCTGATCAATAATTCAGTGTCACCTGAGGTTCAATATTTGAGATTTGAGAACTACAGGTAATATTTGCACTGTTTCTTCAACCCCTCTATGTAACAACAAAATCCCTAGAATATGCAGTAAATATGTTGCTACGATACGATGAAAATCTGTGTAGTAAATATCTTCCAAGTTTGCTGTTTTACTAGTACAGTAACATCAAAATCTAATTCTGTAATTTTCTCCTCGTATTAATTTATCTTGTGTATCGATTTTTTCACCACTCAGAAAGCCTTGCACCATGGTACATGGCGAACAGTTTTAGGAGCAAAAACAAATATTTTGGGAATATAATTTTTACATTAGATTACATCAACCTAAGTTATAGCGCTGATTTTGAGCATAAAGTACGTATAAGAAACAAAGCGTTTTCATTGATTTAGGACATGGAGCACATGGAGCATAAAAATAAATTTATCACATTCTAGGATATAAATCAGGTAAAACCCTTCCTCCTTCCCTTCTTGCTGTCCAGCTCCATAAACTCCTTGGCATTTAGTCAATGCAAATCAGCTCGTCTGGTCTAAAGAGTGAGGACACTAGATTGTTTCAAAGAAATTATTATCAAACTTCTTAACACAAGTCAAATCACTCGTCATTCTCCAATAAAAAAAGAAACACCTCTCACCTATTAAAAAACAAACAACCTTTCTTCCCATATGTTACATTTTCATCTCAGATGATTAACCTTGTTAAATTTGTGTGCAACAGGAACTTGAATATCCTACTGATGGCAACTAGGGCAACGGACTGAAAAGTGGTACCACATATTTCTATCTTACAAAACTGTCGTCTTTGACAGAAGGATATAAATAATAATTCCTATAACAAAAATGCTTTTATGTAAAAGTTAAATAGTGTGTGGAGCATTGGAAAAGGAGAGGTTTTATGAGAAGCAGTCTGGGAAAATAACAGCATTTGCATGATACTGGTATCGTATATTTTATAGTTAGGGAGAGTAAGTCAGCTCAGGCAGAAGTGTTTAGCAGTCCCTCTTATATGAAATGCCCTCTTTTGTTGTCTTTCAGGGAGCGAGACTTAGCCTGTAAAAACCATGTTGCAGAACCCACTATGTGTCTTGACATTCATCACAAAATAAATGTTCTGAGATATTAATTTAATGAAAAGATGCCATGAAAAATATCACAGCATAAATTAAGTGTTATGATTAACAGAATTGATAAATGAAATATTGTTTTCCTTAGTGGAGTGAAAGGTAGGTTGTATTTTATATTTTTGTTATATTTTGAACCCAACTGAAATAAGTTGTATCTAAAGTTTCCATTCAAGCTTAAGATGGTAAATGATTTGATAGCTAACATGGTGTTGCTAGATGCACTAAAATAAGACGGGGAAAGAAAATCCTCTTGTGCCAATGAGTAACATAATACTTATAGTTTGTACTGTGCTTATGCATGAAGGAATGTCAGTCTTACATTGATTCTTGTCATTCAATTAAATTCTCCTGTAATTTTAAGGATGTGAGAGGAGCACAAATTGTTATTGTTAACTTCAAGCATAGGTATATAATTTCATTGGAGTATTGGGGAAGTAACTGTCTCATCTGTAGTTCTGTGCCATCTGAAGAATTTGGAAAGATAGAATCACGTCACCTTAAGTATATCTTTTAGATTTAATTTGGTTTTCTTTTCCTTTGTATTCCCAAATGCTGTTAACTTTTTTATTTTAATAACAAGAGGCTTCTTTTTTCACAGCCTCTATCAATGAACTTATCTGCTGACTTAAAAAAGCATAATATATGTGGCATGGGCCATTAAATGTGTTAATTATCCTGCTTATTGCTGCTATTCTTTTTCTTATATTCATTGCATTGGTTTTAAGTCATCAGACAACATATAACATGGATTTCCATTTATTCCTTGCTTATGTCATTTGACTGCTTTTCTTAGATCCTTTTATTCTGTCTCAACATTCTTCATTTTTCCCCTACATGCTTCTTTTTCTTGAGTCTTGTTTTTTACCTGAAGGGATGTGCTGAGGGAGATCAATAACAATTTTGGATTTTTGCCTCTGCCTCTGTCTTGAATCTATTTCTTCTCACTTCAAAAATAGGAAATTTCTTCCAAACCTTACAGGGCTACAACTGGAATAGCATTATCCCTTTCAGATGCTTTTCCCAACTCCAAGTTGCCTTTATGTCCTTACAGACAGAGGCCTTTTGCTTCAGGGGACAAAGCTAAACCATTAACTAATCTTCAGGTCTAAAAACTGAAGACTTAATATTTTCAGATTATCTGAAAAGTAATCAGAAACAATAAAATAAGTGGAAAATATGATTATTGTATACTCCAATGAATACTTTATTGCTAAAAATGTGTGGCATGCAAAGTCAAATATTTAACAAAGGAGCTTGAACTTTTATTTTAATATCAATTTCCTCCAAGACTTCATTACACACTGCTCTGACATTTAAATAAATTTAAATGTATTTACTACAAGATATGCAGGAATGAGACAGTGTATGTCCACTAATTTAACAATATTTCTGACAAGATCATAGTATCTACTTCATTAGAGCTGTTTCCAGAACTCCTTTTAGCAGGAGTGTTTTGGTGCATGGACTCCTCCCGCAAATGTTCATGAAGTACTAACATGACATTTCAGTAGTATTAAAACCTGTTCAAGTTTACTTGCCAACTTGTGCCCTATTTGCAAGTAAAATATGCCTTCCTTTCTAATTATCTTCTGCTTTAACTGATCATTTCCCATTCATTTAATAATATATGCCAAGTGCCTTCCAACCATGTTTTATCCTTACACTGTCTCATCATCATTATGTTGTGTGGTAGTGGTGCCACTCTCAAAAGCAATGAACAACATGAGGAACACAAATGTCTAGGAGGCAGTTCACATAATAAAAACCACAAAATGTCTATAGTAAGATCTATCTAAAACCACTAAAATATTTTTAAAATTCAATAAAAATCCAGAAAGCAGCTGGAGAACCATTTGGGCAATTTTGATCAGTCAGTGACTGTTTTAAACAATATCTATTATTCGTGGATTGAAGAATCTGAAATATGTTACCATAGTGATGACACCAGAAAAATAGTATCAGTTTCTAAAATACAGATTAGAAAATCGTGTTCTTGATTCCATAGACGTAAGTCTGTATCAAGAAGGATTTTCTAGTTTTTATTGGAGTGCCGAAAAGGTACAACTATCAAAGAAAGAGTTATTGGTGTTAGCAAACTTTTTGTGAATCCAGTTTAATTTTGTGAGTAAAAATATTGTTATTCAACAGAGATTTAGATAATCTGGCCACAGGACAACAAGTTAGCATGATCTTCTCCAAAGAGCTTATGAGACCAGTTTGTGAACAATGTTCAAGATGAATTTGGAAGATGAATTTGGAAGAAGAGATATTTTTAGTATTCTTGTAACAGTGCAGCTAAGTAGTAGAAAAGGCATAACATAATAAAATAAAGTTTAAAAAAGCCCAAAACAGAACCTAAGGATAAAATGAGATAAAAACTAATAGAAATTAGTTCAATCATCTCAGTATTTTAATTCCCTCCCCTAAGTTCTGCAGTTTTAATATCATATGACTCAGTTCTGGGCCTAGCCATTTACTTCATGATTGGATAACTGTCATAAACACAGATAAAATTTGCAATCTGGAACAGAGATTAATGTTTTCGCCTACATGACTAAATTGTGTCTAATGCATGTGATACAGAACAACTAGTTCTACTTTTGCACTTGGAAGTTCAAGGCACAGTTTGAGGTTTTGGGGTTTTTATGTTTTTGTTCTTTGTGAATATTAGTACCTAATTCTTGAGGATTTTTCAGTTTTCTGCTTTAGGAAATGTATGGTAGCATACAATTACTTCAGAATACTCAGAATATTCACTATGGTAATACAGCTAATAATCTTGGGAGAAGTAATGAAAAAAGTTCAGTGTTATTTCCAGAATGGATGGACCTAAGCAAATTTTAAATGCTACTTACAAATTGTACCCTCTTTATTAATAAAGACAGACGATATCTAGGCAACAAGACAAATATTACTCAGAAAATGCAGAGCATTTTAAATATTTAAACATTTAAATAGCTCCAGAAAAATGTAAGCAGTTAGCATTTAAATAGTGTTTTACGGTTTCAAGTCACTTTACTGATGGCCAGAGCACCAGGGTATGTGAGGACTGTGCTCACAACCTGGACTTCCAGCCTAACTTACTGTGGTGGTTTCAAGACAGCTGCCTGGGATTACCACACTACTGAATAAATGATTTATTTTCCACACTTTGGAGGTGAAGATGTGCTGTTTAAGAGGAACCCAAAGTAATTTGTGCTAACAAACGTCAGACCCACTATATCATCTGCATCTAAACTCCTTCATATTGTATTGACTGAAAGTAAAAAAAAAGAATGGAATTTTTCTTCTCAAAATGCCATTATCTCAAGAGAGGTCAACATTCCTTAAGTTACCCAAAAATACTATATAGTCTTACTTTTGTGATTGAATTTTTTTTATCTCGAACAGAAAAGCTGTTCACAGAGGTGATGTAATACATTTGTAACTTTAAAAGCAAAATACAAAGTACCAACACCTCCTCTTCTGCACTCCAAAAATCCTCAACCCATGCTGTAATTTTCTTACCTCACATGTTTTTTCTTGATGCTGCTTTGTTTTGCATCCCCTCAGTTTAATACCTTCGCAACCAGCATGCCACCATTTTTTATGTCAGCTTGCTAAACAGTGTGCCATTAAATCTGAACCAGTTGGCTTTCAAGCAGTTCTCACTTTCCCCCTTGTCTGAGCATAGGGGACAAAAGAATATCTTGCCCCTCTCATCTTATAGTCTTGTTTACAGTGAGCAATCAAAATGAATATGTTTGGATGTGATCAATGGTCAGACAGTATCAGAAGATCTGTAGGAATTTAAAATTGAAGACTGGTGAGCACTGCAGGGGAAAAAAAAAAAGAAAGAAGAGAAAAAAAGCAGAATATAAAGTTTTTCCTTGCTAGAGCTCATGTGACACAAGTTGCTTCGGGACCATGGAGAGCATACTTGGAGCTCTGAGCTGCAAACTGCTCCTTGTTAGGGAAATTCGTCTTTTATGAAAGAGATTTAATTGCAGCCATCTTCAAACAAATTGAAAAATAACCAGGAGGTAAGTGAAAGATTCATTTAATAATCTTAACAAGATAGAGCCTAGAGCATCTGAAGGCCTTTAACAAGTGCTAATGATTATACCTGAGGAAATATCTGGTTGTGATTCAAAATTATTAATTTAGGTGCAGAAGGGAGAATAAGAATTTATACCAATTTTAATGTAGGTAACAAAAATAAAAACAAAAAAAAAAGACAGAGAAGTGAAACTGAATAAAGCAACTATTGTTAGAAAAAAACCTTACAGATCCAAATGTCTGTTAGTTCTTCAAGACATGAGATACTTTGTCTTATATGTATTTTTCAAGGAAAAAAATGTTGGTTTTTGTATTGTCCTGCACCTGATAGGTTTGCTGATACATTCCAACACCTTCCAGTAAATTCCCCCAAAGAGTTTATCCTTCTAGTCTTGAGAAATACATATACAGAGTCCCAGGTCTCCGTCATGTCATGGAAAAGGCCCAGATGCATCTGAACCATATATATACTCTAGTGTATTCATTATAACCTGAAATCACGACATGATCATAGCAATATAATCACTGTTACATAATAAGGATTCAACCTAAAATTAGACAATAATTTCTTCATCCAAAGGACCAGAGAATCAAAGCAATCTAGTTACACAAATTGATCAAACCATGGCTTGCTTGTGGTGGACCTTCTTCCTTTTACTTCTCAAGTCAGAGTCCTCAGATCATCCTGATGTGTGGTACTTTGTTGTTTGTTATAGTCATGTCCCTGGTGAGACAGAATGAAACCATACACTCATTTGTCACTGTCTTCTCAGTAACGGGGATTGAACACTAGTAGTATTTATTTATTTAGTTATTACTTCTAAAGAAATCCAGTGTTCATGAGCCTAATGAGTCTGTGACTCGGAGTCAGAGCTGCTACAATATCTTTACTATCTGAAAAAGGAAGCTTTAAACAGAACTAAAAATGATCTGACCATGATACACTGTAAGCTTTTACTTGGTTTTCAACAAACTACTTCTTTAAGGCCTTCTTTCAGTTCTCCCAAGTATTCAGGCTTTGTGAATATCTGCATTTTACATTATTTTCCTCAGACATGTTAGTTTGTATTTTTCCTATTTGAAGCTCATTTTGTAATTTTCTGCCTGATTCCTTAATCTCACTTGGTCCCATTTGTATTATGCCTTTGTGCTCTCTGGTGTTCACCTCCAGTTCTAATTCATTCTCACCTGCATATTTCATTAACATATTTTTACTCCAACATCTGCATTATTAATAAAGACATTAAACAGAGTCAATCTCTACAGAATGCTATTAAATATTCCCCCCTACACTCCAAATCTAATACTTTTAGCCTTTATTTTACAGTCAGTGCTCAGTCCTTGTGACAATACTCTTCTGAAAGCCTTTTGAAAATAATTTTCGGTACAATTCTAGGACTTGTCAAGCAGTTTGCGAGAATCCAGACACATATTTTGCATTCCGTTTATCCACTAAGTAGGTGATTGTGTCAAAAAAAAACCCAAAGCAAAACACTCATGTCAAAATCTGATTTTGGGAAATAGTTGCTGTACTTCATTAATTGATGGTTGGGTTTGGGACTGAGGATAGAGTGATCTGAATTAATTTTTTATACATAGAGCACTGTTTTCAGCTCTACCCAGGATCTTTTAAATTCCCCTGATATCAGGATGTTTTCCTGCTTCTTTCTGTGTTTAGCACTAACCCCTTGCTCTCAGGATGCAAGACCCGGGCAAAAAGCTCCTTCAAACCAACCCTTATGCTGGACTACGGCACAGCTACAGCAGGCTCTGCTGCAAATGCTACAACCAGGTGCGTTGTGGTGCATCTCCCAGAGACAGCAAAGTCACCTTTGTGTTATTGGAAAGTTTCCAGCACACTCTCACATGGGAGAAGTGTCTCCAACTCAAACTAGGAAGTCTTATGCTGTTTCTATTTTGCTCTATTCTGAGTCTGCTTTTAATACGCTTTCTATCCAACGTTAAATTGTTTCCCTCCCTAGCAATTTTCCTCCATCTATGTGTGTTCTAATTACTTGGTGCAATTAGAATAACTCTACTTCTTTCTATGTGTTCTGCAGTTTGACAGTGGAATTTGATTGGGACCGAATTCAGCTGTGATTTTCCATCTAGCAAAATATATGTTTGCTTTGGGAAGGTAACTTGGATACCTTGTGTATCCGCCTAACTGCTTAAAGCAATATTCAGCACCAAAACAATACAGTAATCATCCATTAGGAATTAATGCAATGACTGAAAGAGAAAAAAACACTTTTTCACATGCTCTATTTTAGATTTATGCAAAGTCTGCATGTAAAATAACCAAAGCAGTCCAGCCACAAGAAGAAATTTGGTCTTTTCTCACAGCAGCAAAGCCTAGGAGAAAAAAAACAATTTGATTTAGAATCGGACTACTAGAATAGCTGCTTTTAAGACTTACTAAACAATTCAGTACGAAATAGTGTATTTTGACATCCAAGCTGTGTGCCCTAGTGTTTCAAACCATACACTAGATAAATTATTAAACCTATGTGGGCTGCTTATTTCCATTTCAAATAAAACACAAAACAAATATGACATTTAAAACTTTTCTATATGTCTATAAAGAGTGCTAAGAAGAACACAGCCTTGTAAAAGAGGCTTATTCAGTGCTTATAAGACTGACTTATCAATAGTGGAAGTCATTAAACAGATCTTCCACATGATGATTTAGGAAAATACTAGTGGCTTAAAAAATGGAAAGGTTAAAACCGATGATCAATCTAATGTTTGTCTCAGTTTCCCCCGGCATTCTTTCTCCAAATCCTTTTGACCACTAAATTCACTTGTGATATAGCCTCTCTTCAAGCATAATCATAAGATCATAAGATGTTGTGTTCATGTGAGACTGCGTGGGTTTTGATTTGCTGGGGTTTTGAGGAATGCAAAAACAAGCAGGCCTCTCTGATTCTTTCAGTAACAAAAAGGACTGCATCTGGTAGTTCTGTTAGTGTTTTCAGGACTTTATAGCTAATGAAAATTAATTTACAATAAAGTACTCCTTGAGTTTCTCCAGTTTGAGATTCATCCTGTTTAAGGAAATATTGTATACAAGTCATGGGTGAGATCTTCTAGACACCAATGGGCACATTTTCTGTGTGTGTTGTGATAATATATTTAGAAGTTACTAGGAATGTCCAGAGCTCAGCAAGCACGGAAAGAGGTAAGATTCACTAGCTCATCAGTGCAAGGAAAATGGAGATTAAAGAGTAAATTCATGCCATTCTAACTTAGATATTCTGAACGCTCTCTGGATAAAATTCGTCTGGCACTGGAATTGGGACAGTCTGACACTTGTTTAGGTACATAAGGCAAGTGCCTATAATACATATGGTTGTTATAGTGACATAATTTTTTTGTTTTACAGTATAAAAAGACTTCAGTATTTTAATTTCACTGATACTTTAAAATTTGTAAAAAATATTATTCTTAAGTATATGCTCAGATCAAACTCTATTTGTAGAATATAACAAAATTAAGTGATGTCTTTAATCAATTTTGAGATTTATAATAATTTGGCGGGATATGAAATTTGACAGTTCTTTCTAAGCAATCAAATTTAGAAAGTCACAAGAGAACTGAATACATGGAGACAAAGACAAAATACTTAGTTTGGTTGCCCTAGCTGGAATTTCAGAAATAAATTAAAATTTTCTGTGTTCAAATACAAGCGCTTTCATCATGTCCCTGAATGCAATATAATTCACCTCAGACCATGTAACAGATGTATCATTGGTTCCCCTTAATGAAAAACTAGCAAGGTAGACAGCTGTAAGCAGAGGCACAACCTGAAATTTCTCTTTTCAAAGAATAATTTGCTATTGCTAAATAGACAACTGAAATGCTAAAAGAATTGCTGAAGTTTTAGTAAGTGTTTCATGCAGGTACATAACATACATGGTAATGTTTTTATATAAAATTAAAGTTTATTTCTTGTCATGCTGGAGAAAGGCATAAAAATTTTCAGGAGCTGATGAAGAAGGACAGGGACATTGTCTTTTGAATCTTTGTAACATGGCTGGTCAAAAATATTCCATTGAAAGTAATTTCCACCAGAAAATTATTTTTGCTGAATTTTCTGGTGTCCAAGATCGCTGTTTTTCTGTCTTTGAAACAAAGGCTTAGCATACAAAGAAAACACACACCCAAAAATCCTAAACAAACTCTCCAGAAGACAATTTCTCCTCCTTACCCCCACCTTTTGATTAGTAACATGAAGAGGCAGTAAGTACTCAGTTGATTAAATTTTGGCATATATTAACATTTTCTTCCTGCAGTTTTCCTCTAGCTACTGTTTTGTTACTTTTTTTGTCAAAACCTGAATTTTTACCAACTCTGACTGATTACTGCTAAAAAAAAAACCAAACTTGAAGAAAATGTGTTTCAAGTCTTTAACATTTATCTGCAAACCTATTGATATGGAAAAAACTCTTTTTGCAAAAAAGGAAAAGAAAAACTTGCTTGCCATCCATAATGAATGAAATAAGGAATTAATTATATTAGACTCTAGCACAAAAGAACATGGATCAGATACTGTGAATATTTTGATGACAGAGATATAGAAAGCAACATAATAAATTGCCGCAGAAAACTGTAGCTGCCATCATGGGACACCTTTATTAATGGATTTGATAAACATCAGCAAGGAATGACAAAGATAAAATTGACCCTGTGTGAGGCAAGGTACCAAACTAGACTTCTTGAGGTTCTTTACAGACTTGCTTTTCCATGATTCTATCCCTGTAGGTGTGTATGTCTTGAGTATTTTCACAGCTGTCAGTGGGACATCTCTGAATTGCTAACCTCTTATGCAAGTCTCTCCATGGTCAGAATATTTACAGCCTGCCACAATCGAATAGATGAAAAAGTATATATTTTGGTAGCACTCTGTTTTTCTGCTTTTTGGGTTGTTTACCATCTGTTCTCTAGCATAAGTTGTTCCACATATATTTTACAGTATGAAGAGATAAATGTTTCTTACTGGGTATAGGAAAAGGTCACACTAGCTATTGCTTGGAAAATTCATTTTGCCTTCTAAAGCTGTATTTTTATATTAAAGGAATATCCAGCAGAAGGCAAGTGTAAATTAATACATTCAGAATCATTAAACAGTCTATTTTGAAAAAATTTAAATTAAATTTAGAGACCGTTGAGGTTTCTCAGTATTTCTCTGTTTCAGTTTCCTATTAATTCACTAGTCACCAGGGAGCTAAGAAATGAAAACAGAATCACAGAATATTCTGAGTTGGAAGGGACCCACAAGGATTATCGAGTCCAACTCCCAAGCGAATGCCCATACAGGCATTGAACCCACAACCCCCGAGCCATGGACACCATGCTCTGTCTATCTAAGCCAATCTCAGGGTTGTGTCATCATCTTTTGGGGTTTTTTTTAATTATATAAACTAATTCCCTATCCCATTGTCCCATTATCTAGACCATGTCACTGAGTTCCTCATCCAGTCTTTTCTTAAACACTTCCAGGGATGGCGACTCCACCACCTCCCTGGGCAGACCATTCCATTGAGGAATCACTCTCTCTGTGAAAAATCTCTTTCTAACATCCAATCTAAACCTTAGAGGAACACAAGCTTTATCTGGCATCCCTGAAGCATGAGAGACAGTTCTTTATCAGGAAGTACAGAAGCCTGACAGTTGTTACCTCACCTACCCTGCAGTAGCTGGGGTTTTTAAGCTCCAACTTTTCAGGCCTTGTGACAAGAAACCTTAAAGTCCCTAGTCCTAGAGCAGTCCACAGAGTTGCCCTGTTCTTGAGATACAGACCAGGGAAAGCTTGAAATGTCACACTGTGGGACATGGGCCTTCAGAAACAGAAGCTTGGGAGCCCTCAGAGCACCCTAATTGTACGAGTCAGATTCTCCACAGATCTGGTGTGGTGAGAACAGCCTTCTGGAACCATTCCTTGTTGCCTCTTGTCATGAGTTTGTTGAACCTGTTTTCATCATTTTCATAATTTCACATTTTTCAGTCAGAATCTGGTTTTACTTGGAAAACATACAGACGGCCTTATATTCAATATTTAAAGCTCTGGATGGAAGTTTTCTATAAGAAGCTGGAAAAAAACCCCACAAACCAAAACTGACATCTATTTGCCTACAAAATCAAACCTATTTCATATATGAGGCCTGCTTCATGATTCTGCCAACTTTTACAGGCTTGCAGCTACAAGTTTCTGGGCATTTTCAAATTTTGATTCTTTGCCGCTGTGTGGAAAATCCGTGCCAGCAACACATGAATTGACTAACAAATTGTGCGTGTATTGGAAACAGTTTTTTCATCAATACACAGTGTACTGCCAAATGTAAAAGTGTCAAACAAATAGAAAAAAAAATGTAAAGAGTTATTATATTATCTCTTGTAGTTAGTGTAGTTTCAGCTACTCTTTTCAGTTATTACAAGTGAACTGCTTTCAGAAGGAAACTATTTTAACTGTCAACCTTTATTCTATATTATACAAATTTTAACACAATGAAAATTAGAAAATAAACCCCAAATTATAAACAGTCAAAGTGAATTCACTAAATAGTAAATTGACAAACTTTCTTTGGTTCCGGTAATTTCTTTTTACCTGGGTTGTTATCATTAAGATGTTTACATTCTGTTGTTAAATAGCAATTGGATGACATGAATATAAACTGTTTAAATATTTATGATGTGGTGTTTATCTTAGTTATTACTATTCCCTAAAAATAAGAACCTTGTTGACTATATTTTGATAAAAACAGAACCCTGCCTTTTCTGAGTAATGAAGAAATTTCTTTGATAGGAGACTGTGGAAACCCATTCAGAAACAAAAGGAGAGGGAGATAGTGAAAGGTCACAACACAAAAGATAAATTGCCTGTACGTGAAAGAGAGAAGAAATCTAAAAATCCCCTATCCGACTGTATTCTGACATTAAATTAAGTCTGACATGCAGGCTTATTCTCAGTTCTCGCTTACAGAAATAGTTTTTTTCTTCACTGTATACCCAGAACAGAATATTCATTCCCTTCTCTTCATTCAGTCTGAAGTTCAGTGGCTGTGCCTGCTAATTTTGACTACCTTGACACATTCTAATTGATTTTTTTATCAGCTTTAGCTGTTCTGGTACACCTGAGATGTCAGTTTTTAAACTCTACATATCCTACAGGGTTAGTTTAGGGTCTGCGATTCAGGTTTTTACACTATTGGGATAACTTGTGAGCAGTGTACTCAGTTTGATTTTTAGTGAGCTTATCTGTCTCACTCTGTGTCAACATCCTTATAGGATGCTTTGCATAATTCAGTCTTTCCATTTATTTATTCTCGGATTACAGCTACTTTTCTCATGTATTAGGCACTGACATGATGATTCCCTTTTGTCCTGCAGCTTGGTGCCCCAGCTATAAAATGTTGTCATTCACTTAGATTTTTCAGGCGTTTTTTCCCCATAATTTGTTTCTCTTTTGTGCCTTATGGTTCTTTTAAACTGATTTATCCTATAACGATTTCTTCTTACAGACTTTCTCAAGGACTGTCTATACTGTAATCTAGCTCTGTAATCCGATATATGATTGCATACACAGTAGTTTTGTTTAAATCGGATGTTTTTGTATTTTGATTCTATATCTTTGCTTGTGGAAATGAGGAAGGCAAGAGGGATGAAATTACTTTAAAAGGGCTCTTTAAAAGGCCCTGAATTTCTGGGCAATTCACCCCAATTCTTAATTTTTTCTACCTGTACAAGTGCTGTGGGAGTGGGCATGTTCTCTTTGATGGGCAGGCAATAAATAGTTCTAGAGACTTTCCAAAGAAAGGACCCAAGTCATACATGCCAGTGCACAAAGAACAAGAATGTGTTAATGTGGGCAAAGATTTTTTATTGAATGTTTGCATCTGGACTTCTAGTGCTTAGGTTTGAATCTGATATATAGAGATGTCTTTCACGTTATCCCAGCATCACTGCTACTACTGCCATTCCCAAGCTGATATTCATCTAATTCACAGTGTTGTACACATCTTTCTAATTGTTCAATAATTAAATTATTGCTTTATTTATTTTAGTGGCGATGCTTTTTTAGGTATATGTTTTTTTTCACTGAACATTGCCATCTCATCAATCCCACCTGAGCAGTCTTAAAGTTATGAGAAGGTTCTGGCTTGAATTCACAGATGAGTATGGATCAGAATAAAAGTAGATTTTTCTTGAAATTAGTTTCTATTCATTATAGGAACAGAATTCTTCAAACCCTGGAACCCATTTTGTTACTTTTCTCCAACTGGCTGATAGACAGCATGACATGATAGTTCTCTCCTTGCCTCTTTATTTTGTTGCTCTAAAAAGTGCTATACAATGGAATTGCTTCCAAGAGCAACAAGGGAGGATAGGTTTAGGTAAGATACTTGGAAAATATTCTTTACTGTGGGGGTTGTGAAGCACTGGAACAGATTGCCCAGAGAAGTTGTGGATGCCCCATCCCTGGAAGAGTTCAAGGCCAGGTAGCACAGAGCTCTGAGCAGCCTGGTCCAGGGAAAGGTGTCCCTGTCCATGGCAGGAGATTAAAACTAGATGACCTTTAAGGTCTTTTCCAACATAAACCATTCTATGATTCTATGATTAAGGAAATATACATCTGAATTTAGAGAAGATAAACCAAAGGAGAATTTTTCTTTTTTAGTAATTCTTTGCTGCAGATTGGAAAGTCTGCTTGAATGCAACAAGGGGCAATAGATACGGAAGATACTTAGAGCACATCCTTCTGATACCTGCTAAGCATTCTAATTGTTTCATTATTGGGATAAACAATGTGCCATCTCCCTGTGCAAGCAGGCAGAATTTATGAAATATTACTTGTTAAAGACAAGCTGTACTAAAAGCTATAAAATAACCACAGAGATGCATTTTTGGGAGCAAGTCTGGCTTGGGTCACCACAGGAGATACACTGATTTTAGTCATTCTGCCAATGTTTACAACTTTGCTCAATTTATTGATCCTGTGCTGAAGGGGGAAGAAAGGCCAATTTATCTGCTTTTCATGATGAAAATCAAAGAACAACATGAAAAAATACTCACTTCTTTTTTTATTTTTTTTAGTAGATCCGTGACATGCCTTTCTTCACTGACACCTTTAATGATGAAAACCTCCAATATGATTAGATGGCTAGAAGCCAAGCTAATTACACAATCTGAGATCTTAGGTTTCTGTAAGTCAACATTCAGAACGACTTAGAATATATTTGAACAATGAAGACATAAAGGTCAAGTTACAATATTAGTTCTTTCTAGCTGGGTCTAATATATTAACATATATTTTCCTCTCTGGTTGATAGGTTGGAGCATTCAAATGCAACCAAGATACGTTTGTCAATTATCCATTTACACCAAATGGGCAAAGAGGTAGCTTTGTGATGTAAACACTTTCTTGCATTTTAATGATGAGAATTTCTTTCTGTCAGACATCAGAAATTCAGAGAAGTGACCTCTCAGCAACTTTATTAAGTGGTGCTGAGTAATACATAATTTATCTATAAGAATAAGGACTTGTAGTCACTCAGCATAGGAGTTTAATAAATAATATGTCTGAATACTTTTACAGTACATTGTCCTATCTGCACTTAATACACAGACTGAGGTTTTATACTGAGTTCTAAATTTGGAAAGTATTATTTTTTTCTTATCTTCACAAAATTTTGGTCCCTTCCTTGAAGGTTGTGAGGTGATAAATTCAAGTTCTTCTGCCATGGAACTGAATGCAGTGTAGGATATTATATGACAACACAGGCAAAAACTTCTGTAAATATCTTAAACCAAATGTCATTTTTTCACCCACTTCTGAAGGATAATATCTTCATCATTCTGTGTATTCTTGTTCTGTTTGACTGCATGGCTGAATTTCCTGAGGTTGTTTTGTCAGGTTTTGTACAAAGTAGATGTTGCTTAGATGCTCCAGATTGATTATGTTCACCCTCAGGCAATTTCACCATAACCTATTGCAGATTAAAATCACAAAATGCTATGTCACCTCTAGTCCTTATTAAGATAATTGACCCTCCTACTGAATTAATAATGTACAACATGGTTGCTTAAAAAAGCTCACGACTAAATAGTTCTCCTAAAGTCTAAATAGTAACATATTTTGATGAGATAATTGAACTTGTTTGTCTGCTTATTCAGTTAAACACCCTGGGTTGACAAGAGCAATAAATTCCATCAGAAAACATGTGGAAGGTCAAATATTTTCCAAGGATATTTTTCACAATTTCTAAGCTAATTTATTCATTATCATTCTGCTGTTCAAAGGAAAAATTACAGGTGAAAATCCAAGTTGTTCAAAGTCAAAATTATCAATGCATGTATAATTTGACATTGTAAATTTATTGGTTCTGAAACAAAGCTTTTTCTGTGAAAGTAGGATACCCTCTATATTTTCTCATCGTATGGGTTTACATTAATTTTTTAATTAGTAGGAAATTATTTAAATGTGAAGTAAAAGTAATCTGCTTTTGAATAATTTGTAATTTTTCATAGAGAGAATGAGCTTCAGAAAATTTCAGATTTCTATCAGCATGGAGATACAAGCAGACATTCTAGTTGGATCTATGGGAAATAGATTTATTTTGCTTTTATATTGCCTGTCTTTCACAGTCTTTCCAGATGAATGCTGATGAAATGAAATGGCAGTAACACAGATGAGAACTCTTTTTTTCCCCATTAAAGCAACCATTATGCATCTGGTTGTCAGTTTCTGTACCCTATTGTGGCCTACTCATATTCCCTTTCTGCCCACTTCCCTCTTTTATACTTCTCATTGTTCTACCAATTCAAGTAATTATATACTTCCTACAGACATGACAAACAAATGTTCTGACTCACGTAGGTTTTTTTTAAATATGATCCTCTTAATTTCTTAATTTTCTCATAATTAAATAATGGGGGGTTTACTTTTATTTAAAGCAATGAAAAGCACATATCCATAGATGTTTGGTTTACAACAAAGTAAATTGATTGAAAGGAATACTCCTACCACGAGCAAACTCTGATCAAGTTCTTAACCGATTCAGGCAGCACAGTGTAGTTCTGTAAGACAAAACATCTGCTCTCTTCACCCCTAAAATGCCACCATGTACATCTTGCATGTGCACCTGTTCTTATAGAGCTAGTGAAAGGAATTCTGTGTATTTTGTACTCAAGACCTGTCTCCACATTGCTTATTTAGATAAGTAGCACAAGGGGAATCAGATAGGCTAACAGCATGAGGAAAGTTGTTGAAATTTGGACTTCTTCAGGTTTTACAACCTTTATAAAGCATACAGAAAATACTCTATAAATAGGCATAATACCTTAACAGAAAAATTTTAAATCTAGTATATGGATAGTTCTTCATTCTTGACTGTGTTTTTGCACTACTGATGCAGTTTAATAATTTCTTTTGAACTCAGACGATGACATTACATACTAGAAATTGCGTACAACGACCTACTGGGTAACTGGGCACATCAGTCAATGCTTACTGTCAATTTCATTTCATTTCATCACACCTCACACCTACATCAAAACCCCTGGAGGTTAACACACATCTGCTATTCTAGACCTACTTAGCAGTCCTGTGAACATACTTTTTTGAACTTCTTTTAGAGTGGTACTGTATCTTGGTAACAGCTTCTTGTTCCAGCCTGCTACACAGAAAAATAGTCAATAAAAAACCCCAATCAAAATACTATATAAAATAGGCTCAAAATGGCCAAAGGCATTGAAAGAACTAAAATTAATTCTCTCAGCCACCAGCTGGTGAGTGAGTCCAGTATGCTAGTAAAAATTCTTTATCCTTCCTGACTTTAAAGTACTTAGCCTTTTTCAGGACCTCTTCTTGAGAGCGTGTTACTTTCTTAAGCTACGCCAGTGGTATTAAATTTAGCTTTCTGTATTTGTTCAAAAGAGTAGCCTAGAAAATAAACAGTGATTATAAAATGCACACATCAACAGATCTGAAAAAAAGTTCCCCATATTCATTTCCATATTCACCTAAGTGAACATTTATCCCGTCCAACCTCGCAAAAGACACACATCAAATAGAAGCATCATCCACACGAAGGAAGTGTTTAACTGTCTGGAATACCTTCAGTAAACCTTTTGATTTCTTTTCTGAAGTCCAGTTAGCAGTAAACCCTCCAGTTTCCTAGGGGCTTGGGTCTGGAAGCATGCTGCAATATGTAGAATCCGTGAAGTAGCAATATATGTAACTACTGACAGCCCCTCCACTCCCTCACCCCAGAGCAGCAGTAGCACCAGCTGCAAGCAGGAGCATGCAGGAGAAAGCAGCTGGAAAACTAGCTGTTGCTAGCTGCTGTGTGCTCCTCCTTGCTGCTGCCTGGTCCTGCTTGCAGCAGCTAGCAGGAGAAAACAGCTAGTAGCTGCTGCATGCTCCTGCAAGATCCTGCTTGAAGCAGCTCACAACAGCTAGGAGCAGCTAGCAGAGGAGGGCTCTGTACTGCAGCATGGTTAATATACCTCTGAGACAGTGTTAAGTCTTCCCCACACTTTTATTAACTTTGCAACACTGTCATAAGCCGAACCCCTCCTGCCCCACGTGGGGGGAAAGAGGGGGAAAGCCAGAAAATACCTACACAGGAAAAAAACCTGCCATGAACTGAAGCTGTGATAGGTGAAGTGTGAAGTAGCAGGGGATTACTGTAGCTCTATGTCTTGCAAAAGAAGAGAGCTTTCAAATAGAATTTGCTATTGAATCATAGTTACTGTAGGAAACAGGTCAAAGATTTATTGTTCCATTATAGTCAACAGCAAATCTTCCCTTTACTTCACTAAAGCCCAAAATTGCCACAGTTTGGTTGCATTAAATTGACAGCCTTTTTGCTTCCCCCTGAGGGATTGCTTGCTCTCCCACATCCATATATCTAATGAAAGTATTTCACCCTAAGAATTGTTCTATGTCTTTATAGAGGGTAAAGAACTACATTCTGTGTTACCCCTCACCACTTAGAACTTTGGAAAGATAAAACTTCGGTAAAGTAAGCACATGGATCTGCCAATCTCCTGATTGATTCTTAGTGAAATGTTCTATTGATATTTCTTCCCTGTAAATCACTATTTCTCATAATATTGTAAACTCATTCCTGTACCTCTCAATATTTACTGTAATGCATCAGGATGTATTTTTAATTTTTATATTGCTGTTTGGGTCTTTTTTTTTTAATTTGAAATTGTATGTTAAGTTTCGTGAAATTCTCCCAGGCTCAGGAATTTATTGTGGTTTTGAATAACAGTGGTAAATTCTAGATGTCTCAGGACTGATCTCATTCATAATTGCCTGACAGGTTGTATGGTGAGATCACTTCTACATCAGAATGAGAGGGATGATGTGGAGATCCACAGCTTGCTTACTTTATTACAGCAATAAGCCTCTACCAGTTGAGGTACATTCATGCCTCCATGACTTCACAAGCTGCACACACATTCTGGCCATTATGATGTTCCTTGCATTTGGAACTGTTTGGTGAGCTGGGTTCTTCACTTTGCACATAACAATCCCATCCATCGCTATTGGCTGGGGGAGGAG
>WEKX01019064.1:19521-68733 GCA_013390025.1 Pitta sordida
GTCCCTTCCAACTCAGAATAACTGGTGAAACTGTGAACTGACTTGAAGGGACTATTCCTAAGAGAATGGTGCTCTGGTGATCTGAGTGTCAAGCAACTCATCAAGGAGATCCTCAGAAGCACCCAGATTTCTCCATATTGAATGCCACCTTTTTAAGGTTTGTAACATTTTAAAGTAATGATATTTTATTCCTGTGTCATTTTCGTTGTTTCCAGTTAGATAATGGATGTTGGTAGAGTAGTGCTAACATTTCTTAACTGCAGCAGAGTAAGCACTGGCAATTCTTTTATTATTCAGCAGGGAAGTTATTTATTAATAAAATAATATCTAATTAAAATACAACTTACAAATAGCACTGACTAGATAGGATATTCAATTTCCATTAAAGAAAAGACATGCCTTTATGAAACAGGATTCTACTTGTTGGCCACCTGTTAGCCACTTCTTAGTCACTACATCCAGTCTTGTAGCGTGAATTGGTGTGTATTATGAGAAATCATGTATACGTATTTTGTTGTCAGTTAAAAAAAGAAAGTTTGTCTACTCTGTAAACTAACAAATCTAGGTCCTGCATTTGAATATGCTCTGGTATTGCTTCAAGAATTAATTGCACCTGTAGAATGCAAATTAACTCATGATCAGCTATAGAAATGAAAAGTAACTCTAGGATGAGAATGCGTAACAAAATGGAGTATTTTCTGCCTTCAGATATACTGTCTGGGATCTAAGAGTATTACCTCACTCTTGGATTGTAGAAATCCAAGTAGAATAAAACAATGACTTGTTGCTATGTTGTTTCATAGAAAACTGTGTACATAACCTAGATGAAAGGTGTTGTCCACCCTTTGATTTATAACTGTAAGTCCACTATGTTCTGGTTCACCTAGGTATACTCTGAACTCAATGTAAACGAAGTAAAACGAAGTTGGCTGCCCCACATAAATATTTAATCCAATGTAATCAAGATAAGGATGTGGTGATCACATGTAAAGTATACAAGCCTTTAGTTTTGTATACCGTAATAATATGACCCACAACAGTTTATTTAATTCAAATATTCTTAAATATGCATTTCTGCAAAAGAAATGGTTGCTTGTCTTTTTTTTTTACACTGTATCATAGATTTTTACTTTGTTCTCTGTGTATACATGACTATGCTGTTTGGAAATTCAGATAACTTGAGTGCTTTTCCTTGTAAGAGCAGATTTTGTCTCCCTAAAAGAAGTATTTGTATTCCTTAGTCATTTTTTTTACCATCAGATAGTCTCTACATGATTTTCAGTGCTGTCTTATAAATGTTATTTTCTTCTATATGTTTTTTTCTTCCCTCTCTTATTTAAAACTTTGTTATATAGTACTAAAGTATCATTTATTTTCTCACCTTACTGCGTGTGGAAAGTGAAGGTAAAACACTGTTTTTATGATGTAGTGTATGATACGCAGTTTCATGTGTGGTTTGGTACATGAACTCATGGAGTTAAATTCTTTCCGTAAGTCAGGGGTAGGCAAAATGCAATCAGCCATGAAGTTTGTGTTTCACAAAGCTGCTTACATTGAATAATTCAATATTTGAGCTTTAATGATATTTGAATAGGAATTTGTATGCAGACTGTACAGTGAATAGATGAAAGAAGGCAGACAAACTTTTGATTTCTGTCTGAATCATTAACATCTGAGATCATTTTTCAGCCTGATGTGGGATCAGCCATCCCTGAGACCGACACTTGTCGTGCTACCTCAAATGACAGGTGACCTCCAATACCTCTGTAGGTTGTGCACAGCTCCCATGGCTTCCCACAGCTTTTCTCTGAAGACCTGAGCCACATAACCCTCAGGGATGGCCTCCCAGTGGCAGAACCGTCATCGTTAGGTGTCTACCTCCAGAGAGACAGTGATGTATCCCTTGATGAGAGTCAGAGACAAATCCTGTGGAGGTCAGGGCTGGTGCTGCTGAGGAAGCATTCCTGTTCCAGCCCCTGCTGCCCCACCATGACTCCCTGCTGTGACTAAGGAGGCACTGGGGCTGTCCCCTGGGTAGCGTGCTGTGGAGCACAGCTCGTCTCTGGCTGGGAGATGACAGACCATACCCATCACTGCTTGTCAGTGCCAGGTGGGAGGGGAAGGAGGGAGGGAAGACAAAACCAGCCCAGAACATAGGAAACATGTTTCAGAAATATCTGCACAGGTATTTTCTGGAAACTGGAACTGGAACTACTTCTGGCCTGCTTTGGCGAACAGGGTGGCAGTGGCAAGGGGAAGCCACAGTGGCAGCAATTGGAAGAAGCAGAAGTTTTATTTACAGGTTCACAGGTTATTTCGAGTTGGAAGGGACCCATAGGGTCATCTAGTCCAGCTCCCAAGCAAACACCCGCCCAGGGATCGAACCCACAAGCGTGGAACCATGGTCACCATGCTCCATCCATCCAAGATTTGTAGTGTGTGAAGCACAGCTCAGCTCTCCAAAAACAGCCCGGACTCCCATGTGAAACCTAATAATGTGGTATGTATTGATGTGAATCAGCCATCTTGAAATCAACTTTAATGCAAGTTAACATAAGGCATCTCAAGAATAGCCACGAACTGCAAAATTTAAGAATTAAATAAAGCATCCTCAGCTCCAAAAGGCCTGTCCTCACTGCCTTGAGATACCTCACAGAGATTATCTGCCTCACTGTCTCCTCCATGCTATCAAAGGCTAAATCCACCTGCCTACCTTATAGCTCAGGTCACACTGGAAAATCTCCTCCAAATATTTTTATTTTCATGATCAATTTATTTCCAGAATGTTCTTGGAATTCCATACAGATTTAATTCCTAAATTTCTACTTCTATCCAGCTCCTGAAAGATGGAAATATTTTGACAGATCATATGTTACTATGTCTAGGTGGTAATACGCAATTTTTTAGCCTGCCTTTATCTGATGGGCAGAGGTGGGAAGTAAACCTTTTCCCTACATAGGAAGAAAAAATTAATCATGAAGACTTTTTACACTGCAAACTGGGAATTTTAAATCAACTTTAAATTAACAGTTTTAACATAATGTCGTAACTGGTATAATTGAATGCAGATCATTATTGACTGCTGATTGACTAGACACAAGAGTAGTTAACTATTCTGATGTCATAGTAAAGTCTGTTATAATGGGACTATATAGCCCTCTCAAACTTGAAAGAATACCATGATACTGATACTGTGGCAGATTCCAGAGCGCTGTCATCAGTGGCACAGGGTTAGTTGGAGGTCTGTCACTAGTGATGTACCCCAAGGTTCAACACTGGGCTCAGTATTGTTTAACTTATTCATCAATGACTTGGATGAAGGGGGAGATGCCTCCTCAGCAAGTTTGCTCATGGCACAAAGCTGGGAGAAGAGATCAATACCCAAGAGTGTTGTACAGCCCTTCAGATGGACCCTGACAAGTTGGAGAGATGAGCAGAGCAGAACCTTATGGAATTCCACAAAGGCCAAGACAGGGTCCTGCACCTGGAGAGGAGTAACTCCAGCAGAAGCTGGATTTGGACCTGGTAGGAAGCAGCTCTGGAAGCAGCTCTGCATATAAAGACCTGGGGTCCTGGGGGACAGCAAGCTATCCATGAGCCTGGATTGTGCCCTGGGGCTAAGAGGGACAGTCATATCCTGGGGTGCATTAGGAAGACACTGCCAGCAGGTAAAGGAAGCTGATCCTACCACTTTACTCAGCCTTTGTGAGGCCACATCTGGAGTGTTTGGTCCAGTTCTGGGCTCTTCAGTACAAGAGAGACATGGAGCTCCTAGAGCGGATCCAGTGGAGGGCAACAAAAGATGATTAAGGGGCTGGAGAATCTCTCTTACTAGGAAAGGCTCAGGGAACTGGGCCTGTTAGCCTCAAGAATGGATGACTCACAGGGGACCTCATCAATATCTGCAAGTATCTGAAGGGAGAGTGTCAGACAGATCGAGCCTCTTCTCAGTGATGCCAAGCAATAGGATAAGAGGCAATAGGAAGAAACTGATGCACAGGAACTTCCACCTGAATATAAGAAAAAACTTCTTTACTGTGCAGGTGACTATGACTGAGCACTGGAGTAGGTTGCCAAGAGAGGCTGTAGAATCTCCCTCACTGGAGATATTCAAGAACCACCTGGATGCAATGCTGTGCATTGTGCTCTGGGGTGACCCTGCTTGAACCGTGAGGTTGGACGACATGACCCACTGTGTTCCCATCCAAACTGATCCATTCTGAGATTCTGTGCCATAGAATTGCTATTGTTAGTGTGGAAATGAGTGCAAATAAACTTTTACACGTGTCAAATTTAGTCAGTCAGTTTGATCCCAAATAATATCTTATAATTTCAGTATATTCTATATTTAAGCAGATAATAAATCCAAATTACAGATTGAAGAAGCATTATTGTTATACTATTCTTCCTAAACAATTAATCTGCTTAAACATAGAGATCAAAGATCTTTTCAGATTTGAATTTCTGAAACAAATTTGAATCTGAGACAAATAAATATTTCTGACGAGCCCTAATGCCAAGATTCGTACTTTTCATTACAACATTTATTTTTAAACTTTTTGATTGAGTTGGTGTTATGTTATCTCCAGGTTATGGAAGATTCAGGAAGAAATGAGAGGAATAGTCCAAACTCCCGCATTATCTAAAGTAGACTGTACACTGAATTCTAATAGAGTTTCTCTCCCAGGTTCTTAATCCCGGCTTCTTTCTGGGGTAGTCTGAAAAGAACAAGATAGAATCTGCTTATCACCCTTTCCCCCTGAAAGCACAGGGAAGGTAAACAAGAAAGGCAACCTGTCAGCATTGAGACAATTACTTCTGTTTCTAACATCACAGCCTAACCCTGATAAGGGATTTTTATAAGGGATTTTTGTATCCAGATTAGAAGAAATCAGAACGTGTGCATGGGCATTCTACTATCTAGATTTCATGTTGCTTCCTGTGTCCCTAAGTATCTAAAGGCAAAGTTATTTCACTTTAATTTCACTTTGCTTGGTGCCATGGAAAAAACAAAACAAAATGAAAAAAAAAGACCAACAAATAAACCAAACCCCAAACTATCAAGGAAACAAACATAAAAACCCCCACAAAACAACAACAACTAAAAAAGCAACTCAAACAAACAACCCTACTGATTTATTCTGAAGTCAGTTATTTCATTTTACAAGAGTAAACTATGAGAAAAGACTGCAGACCTACATTGTCTAAATCCTGGCAGTGAAGGATATTCTATCAGTAGGTAAGAAAATACTTTTCTCACATAGTTATAGGTGTAGTGCCCCACCCTTAGTGGAAGGGAGCACCCAAGAATCATAGATACCTGTTACCAAAAAAGGAATGACAAAATCCAGAGGTTCCATAAATCTTTCAAAGTATTATTTGAGGAAGGGAGGACAGAAGGGAGGGAGGCACTTCTCTCTAGTACCCAGAACATGCATGTTTGTACTAGAAAATTGCTGCCCCTTCTCCAGCACCATCCAGTTCTTTCTCATAGCATGTTGTTAACAACAGTCCTTGGTTGGCTCCACAGCCATTCAGCTGTCGGTGTTTGAGACATACACATTAGCTCCTTATCTTCTGGGCTTCTACAGAAGGTTCTGCCTACAGACACCCCTTTTTGTGGAATGTACTCATCTTCCCTTCCTGTGTTGGTTCCACTCTGCAAGCTGGTGTGAAAAGGTCAGATAATAAACCTTTCGTTCAATGATCTTCCCCCAGAACAGAAAAATGTGCTCTCAAGAAGAAGAAAAGCCTGCTGCCTTTGGTGGGAGAGAGATAGAAGCAAAGTCATTAAGCTTTTACCCACAGAACAATCTTTTATAAAACCAGAAACAATTTGGCCAATTATTTGCTCATTTTGAAAATTGTCTTGTCAATTTTTCTCTGCAGGTCATACCAATCTCCGAAGCATCTTCCTCACCTTGAAGATCAAATCCTGTTGAAAGGTGATGGGATTTGAGCTCCTAACTTATTCAGCTTTTTTTTCAACACTGGAGATTCTGGTTAAGCAAACACCAAACTAATCCAGTGTTGGTTTTGCTTTTTATTTAAGCCTCGTTTTTTGTAATAGAGGCAGGGGCAAAATTAACCCTTTTCTGAACTAAACGATTTTTTCATGACGGAAAACTTCACAGGTATGTATCTTTTTACCTAGAAAAACTTATTTTATTTTGAAACGCAAACCCACAACAAAATATGTCAATGATATTTGACTGGACAAAATACTGGTCAAAATAACCATGTACATAATGTGACCATATATCTCATCTTCTATGGCCTCACAATAAGGAGAAAACTGAATTCATAATGTATATTTATTTAACCATTCATGTGGAAAGAAACAAGAGAAAAAGCAGACAGGAACATTTTCTAGTAAATAGTACTTCCATGAAAAAAACCCCACACCTTTGAAAATCAAGAATTAGTAAATAAATTCACCATGTTATTATGACTGTAAGAAGAGATTCATCTGTCTCTAGGCTAAAATCACAATCTGTTATTTCACTTATTCTCCTACCCACCAAGAAAATCTTGCCACTGAGTTTACGTTTGTTTTTTTTCTTGAATAACAATGAAGTCTTTCTACAAGATGCAAAGATGACATACTTAGTCAAATAAGGGGGGAAAACTGGGAAAAAATTCAAAGGCATCATATATCTATGATTTTTTCATTAATATTGTGATAGTCTGAACCAAGTTAAATATGTGTCAACAGGTTAAATTTAACAAACCTGTAATAATTTCTTAGCCCAAACCTATGCTACTCTCAATGCAGGGCCACAGTTAGGCAAAACTGCAAAGTTTGGTTTTACCTTATATATCCACCAATCCAATAATCACAGAATCACAGAATATTATGAGTTGGAAGGGACCCACAAGGATCATCTAGTCCAACTCCCCAGCTAATGCCCATACAAAGACTGAACCCACACCCGAGGGCTGTGAACATAAACCTAGTTCCCTCACAAACACACAGGCCCCTCTGAGCCGGAAGAGACCCACAGGACCATCCAGCCCAACACCCCCACAGCTAGACCATGTCACTGGATTTTTTAAAAATACTAGTACAAAAAGAAAGGATTTACTCACATGTTTAAAGGTACATTAAGACTAGAATAAAAGGTAAGAAAATAAAACTGACATTTGTCAAACTAAATGCTGAGTTTATATTTGATTTAGATGAATTCTTTTGATACAGACCAGATAATACAATTGAGTCAGTTCAAAGAAAGAGGAAAATATACAGGAAACCCTTAAAACTACAATTCTAAAAAAGCAGCAGTGTGATAAAAAGGTTTGCATTATATTAAAATAATCAACACTACTGAATCTATTTTCCTTAAGCTTTACAAACACTCATGTAAACTACTTGTGTGAATGTTCTATATTTCCACAATACAGTACCACTTATTTGACTTGTAATTAGCCACTTTCTGTATCACAAGATATTCCTTTTTTGAGCCTAATCTCACCCTGAATTAATGCAAAATCTCTAATTGCAAGACATGTTTCTGCGCATTCATGGAAAATACTTGCATAAGGTCCAAGATTCCCTTTAACAAAATTTCTAAAAGGATTCCTCTAGGCATCAAAACTTTTTTTGTATTATGTGACTGGCAGTCAGTACTTCTAAGAAATATATCACCTATTAAGATCTTTGAATTAGAAATGGATTTTTAAATGTCCCTGATCCAGGCTGGCAGTCTCGGATATGAGACAAATTTCTATATGTCTTTTGTGGATATTTTGCTTCTTTGATTTAGGAGCACAGTATGCATTAGAATCAATTTGTATTATGAAGTAATTTGGGCATTATTCTGAACCTACAAAATGGGATTTTGAAACCAAAATGGCATTGGCATCTGAACAGAATATAAGAATTGAGCTTCCCTCTGGGGATATTGAAAACACGTTAGGTTTCTCAGAATGGGTAGTTATCCAATATAACCAAAATAGTTCACTGAGGACAGGATCAAGTTTAAATCACAGATTTAAATCCTTGAGGAACATTGGTGCAACATTGCTGCTACCAGTTTTGGGCAATCTCTGCCCTGAATTATCTCTTGCAAAAAGAGAATTTCCCTTTCCAAAAGCATCCCTTCCAACTCAGAATATTCTGTGTCATTCTGTGATTATGTGAAACAGCTGTTCCTTCATTAATTAATTAAAACTCCCTTCAGGAGGAGGAGCTTAGAGAGGGTGTTCACCTACTCCCACTCTTGCTCATGCAGAATGGTGGGAGTATTGCTGAAGACAGCAAAGGTCTGTGTTCAGTGCCTTCTCAGGCAATGGCAATGGACAACTTTTCAGTTGTAGTAATCACAGAATCACAGAATCACAGAATATTATGAGCTGGAAGGGACCCACAAGGATCATCTAGTCCAACTCACCATCTAATACCCGTAGGGAGACCGAGAGCACATCGCAGGGCATAACACCAGCCTAGATCCCTCACAGTCTAGNCTTTCTGTGGTATTCTGTGAAACAGAGAGACAAGAAACTGTAGACAAAGTGTTTGGGTCATCCAGCTTGAATAGGGAAGTCCTGTGTTTCAGCTGTGCCCTGAGAACTTCGTTCTGCATTAAGAAGTCACTGGGTAAAATACTGAAATATTTACAAGAACTAGGATTGAGTCACAGGCTATGTCCAGGTGGCATCGCTGGCAAGCAAAAGTGTTGAAGGTGTGTTTCATGAATGTGTATTAGTGGGCCTTAGATGTGAGAAATCTGCTGACCTGCCCAGCCTGTTCAAGTGGTAAGTGATTCTGAGCACATCAGTAAAATTACTTTACCAATTCTACTGTTGAAAGTCACAGGTGTTATTTTTGAACGTTTTCATAATTAGTATTATATGAACTCAGGAGCTTTATACTGGAGTTTTGGAGTTCTCAGGTCAGAGCAGAGATGCCCTAGTTTCATTGTTCTGTCATTAAGTATTTCTGGGAATGCTTGTGTATGAGCAGCATGACTTGGGGTCTCCATATGTGAAAACGTTACATATTGTATCTTATTATAGCTCCTTTGGAAAGTTTATTTTCCTTCTTAATATCTGATACTGTGTGATGATTTACAGAAAGTGCTATCAGCTGCAAGTGTGGTGTCTAGGTTTATGCCAAAGATATTAAACTCAACAAAATTCTGCTTTCTCTTGGGCTTGGTTTTTAAAGTTGTGTTTTGTTGATTTTGTTGTCTTAGTTAGGTCTGTTCCCACATATTTCTTAATAGTGCTGGTTTTACTGCAGTTTAAGGATTTTCTGGAAATGATTTTAAATCAGCTTTGTTCAAAAATGTCATGTCAAGTATGTTTGTAAGCATTGGTTCTCCAGAATACAGAAATCGAACCTATGATCATATTGATTTAGCTCTATATGATGTTGTAAACAGTGTCTTGCATGTAATTGGAAGAATTGGGTAACACAGCTGTGACAATGCTTTTTACCAGGGTTAAAGGTCAGCAAAAGTAAAATTACATATCAGGTTATTTTTCTTGACCACTAAGAGTTGTTTCTTCACATTTACTAGAAAAAATAGGGAAGCACTCCTTCAAGTTGCAATTCACTTTACTTAGACTACCATAGACAGAATTTATAAGGAAAATACTTTATCAATATAGGGGCAAAAGTCATTAAATGAATATGAGTATTAGCTAGAAGGCATTTAATTTTCAAAGTTTTTTATCCTACTTTGGAGAAGAAATAGAACTTTAGAACTATGTGAGAAGAAAGAATAGGAAAAAAACCCCAAATCATATGGACAGTGTATGCTAACTCAAAATCAGTACCATAAGTATTTTGACATTATTATTTTGAATCTAGAACCCCTTTTAAGGGCATCCTTCTGAAAAGTATCATGGAAAAATATTTGGAAGCTTTTTCCAATGTAGGAAATCACTGAACTGACATGGGAACATTTAAGAAATAACACCAACTTGTCTTGCCTTGTTTTCCTGAAGGGGCCCTCAAGATTTGAGTGCTCTTGTAACACACTGTAATATGCACCCCAAGACTGTAAAAGATTCAGAGCGTCTCTTTTTTAAGATTAGTCACTCCAACTCCAAAGTAGATGTTGTTAAAATTCAATGAACTTTTGAATTGCCACCGGAACACATTGGAAACTGAGATACAATAATCTTCTTATTGCCAGAGGCACTTATTTAAAAGACTAGAGACCTAATCAGAGCTTTATGTCAAATACTGAGGGGCCTGGATGCTTTAGCTAAATTGGATAAGCTAAGTAAAATTAATAAATTCACCACCTTAATTCATGATAGCACAGTAGTGAAGAGAATTTTGCTCAGCCCTGTGCAAGCGTTGTCCACATGCTGTTCTTATTCAAACCATTCTGTGCAGCAACCTTTTCCAAGGCATTCAGAAACAGTGATAAAAAGGTCTGATCAACATCACAAAGACAGAATAATTACAATCAGGGAGGACTTAACCCTTAATCAGGGGCGCTACAACTGCTTCCCTATGATTCAGTCTCTGTCAATGTTTGCACATTTGTTGGTGCTTCAGTGAAGTGGGTGGGATCTCTTGCTGGTCATTTTGAACACTAGAGCCAGAATAATGAAAACAGAGCTCCTGTTATTCCCATCCTGCAGTGCAACATATAGAGAAATTACTTGCATTGACAAGGGAATACAGAAAATTTCAGAAAAACTTCAATGTATTTGCACAAGGCTTCTCAAAATACCAATGCTTGAGGGACTCTGTTTAAAGACTCAGAAATGTTACTAGTATTTCTTGAGCAGTGTTAGAGATCTATCAGATAAATATTGATCATCGTGGCTCTGCTGTTCCTTTCGAGCCTTGGTGCACAACACACTTTTAAAGTTCTGGATTGCATTATGGACCAAGTATCTGACGTAAGAATATCTATGTGCACAGCAAATAGAGCTCCTTTACAGGTAATCTGCCTTTCCTGAGATTATTTTCTTATTTCTTCAATACTTATGCTTACCGCATTGATTATCTTTGTGAGCTCAGGTGACCTGCTTGTGACTGAAGAGGTTGCTGACTTTTTGTCTTATTCTGTCTAATGGCTTTTCTCATCCTTCTGAACAAGGGGTTGTTTTGATTCTCTCCTAAATCAGAAAACTGCAGTGTCATACTTGGATGTCTTTACCTGTGCTTCCTGTTAGCTCGGTCATCTATATGGTTTGTTTTGGTTTATTTATGGTAACATTTAAGAAATAACACATCCCCCCTTGACTTGCGGAAAAAAACCCATAGCCCGTAAGAGTTATGAGATAGGTATCTTTATTTGCAGCGCTGGAAGCAAGAGGGATAGATCCTCAAAAATCTTGCTTGCTTTACTGTTTTTAGCAGTGCCTTATATACTACAGAGTTATATAATATTCAGTAAGTAAGTCATACAATATTCAACAGGTGAGTTACATCTGAATCCCAGTTCTCACCTGGGTTATGGTTGATATCAGTACATCTCTGACAATTGGTGGTTTATGGGCGGATATTCCTTGCTGATCGGTGTAGTTAAAGCCTAATCCTCTTAGCTCACTTCCAACCTCCTGCTGACAATTTTTAGTCTATCCTTTCCTGTCTATTCCCCCTGTGTTCCCAACTTTATTCATTCTTTAGTTTATCACTCTTTATGTTCACAACTCACCCTCAGCAAAAGAGTTGGCCTAGATGATCTTTAAAGTTTTCTTCCAACACAAACTGTTCTGTGATTCTGGAAGTATGTTAGCCACAGGACTCTCCCAGTCTTTCTTTATCTATCCCATCTACTTGGAGCAGTCCTCATCCAAGAAGAGGCATTTTCTATTTTTGCAGTGGCTAAGATCCCCTCCATGATAGAGATAAAAGTGTTGTCAGATGGGTGGCAAAAAACAAGGAAACATTCAGAAGTTTTTTTAATTTGTTTTTGAATATATTAGCTTTGAAAAGAAAAATATATCCCTTTCATAACTAGTAAACATAGATGTTAATTTGTTCTGTGTATGTACTAATGTCTTGGTGAGTTTTGAGTATTGGTACTGGTAAATCTCATGAACAAACCAGGTTGACTACAGATGCACAGGTAAGAAATCCTAGGAAAAGCAGACGCAGAGACAATGTGGAGACCTGTAGCCGCTTCTGTACTGACCAAATTTCTACATCACCAAAGAGGTGATACCACAGAATGTATTGTATAAAAAAAAAAAATCATCATCACATTGGAATAAATAAGCATTGAGAAGTGAAACTGAGGAGATGCCGGGTTTTGAGTCTTTTTCTGTAATGGCTGAAAAATTTCAATCTGGAAAATTGCTTTTGATCAATTGGAAAGTGATTTTATCTTCCCATTTACTACGAAAGAGTTTGGGGTTTTTTAAGAACAAAAGGTTTTATTCGTGGAGGGGGGGAAGCCAACAAATTTTCAAGGAATTTTAAGCTCTAAGAATGTGATATTTAGGTATAAGTTGAAACAAAGTGTAATTTGTGGAACACTTAATTGTTTCAGCATATTATGTGTTCACATTAAGGATTCTATAACTTTTTTTTCTTTTTCTTTTAAGTAACTTTGTATGACTAAAATAATTGTTGAATTTCTTTGTGTTTGACTGCTCTTTTTGGGGTAGGTGAATGGTGTAAAAAAAGTTTCTAAGAAAAGTTTTGCCTGTTTCAGCTGGCTAATATTACAGTTTTTATCTGCAGAAAGGTTAAGGCATCTTTTCAAAATACCTGTCTGAAATCATCTATAGCGAGGGAAGGAAAATGTAGGATCTTCCTACCCACCAATAGATAGATTCAATAACAAAAACTCAAAGAATCCATCAATTATTCAAAGGAATTGCTGCTTTCACATACTTAATGCTGCCTTCTGTGCTATGGGTGAAAATCAGCCTTAGGCTGGTGATCAGCAGTAGGCCTGTGTTCTGTCTAAATCCCACATCAAATCCTCCACATTTTATATATATATATTCATTATCAACTCCTTCTCCATCCCACAGCAGATAATGTAGTACAAGTGGGGATAACTGAGTCATTTTCTCATTATAAACTACTTTACAATTCAATGCAAAAAGGAAAAAAAAAAAACCACCCTACATTAATATGTATAAGAATTTTAAAGTTGAGAAATGTTCACCATAGAAGCCAAGTCAATCCCCTTCACATATGTGCTATTTTATTGCAGAATTATACTGATTGTTTAGTTTCATGCTTCTGTATACTTCTGCATGTTTACAGCACAGTGAAAATGTTGTTGTGGAAAATACCTTCAAATTTGATAAACTGGGGTACAAAACTATTATTGGGTTGACTTTCTATTGACATTTATATATCAGAGATAGAAAAACCAGAAATAACACTTCGTAATTAATTGTATATTCAAATTAAATATTCTTAAGATTCAGTGTGAGATTCAAATACATTTTATGCATAAGTATATTTATTTCATGCGTGCATCACTGCATACTCAAATAAGCTATGTTCAGCTACCCACGTATGTGATGTGGGACTTGAGTCAGTACTTTGTATTTTGTGGAATTCTCTTATATACTCAATCTGTTATATTATAATCCAAATACCTATCACTTAAATAATTCATTGAGTTTGGGTGGTTTTTTATTGTATTGGGAAATCTGCTTTAACACAAGCAATACTGGAAAATATACTGGTATACAAAGAAATGTTGGGTCAGCAAGTATAGAGGAAAATTCTGACTGTTCAATCTGATGTTAAAACTCCAGGTGATTGAAAGGAGCTAATTGGTATCTCAATCCAAACAGTGCCTGGTTTTTTGTGTCTTGTCGTTTGCCAGAAATAAAAGTAGAGCTGTTTTTCTGTTTAGTAACATATTCTCTACCTTAAGCAGTAGACACGGATGATAAAAGGACTAGTTAAGATGTGGCTACCTCCTTAACTTAACAGATCTGTAAAATGTGTGGGAATGTGTCGTTCACAAAGCATGAGTGAGATGCACACTGCCAAGCTGCCTGAAATGGAGCTAGAAATTTCATAAATTGTTTTGCCCTAAGTCAGAGGAAATTGTTGGGCTCCCCAAATGCTGCCGTCTCTGTGTTCCAGCTCTGAACTGTCTGACACAAATTGCAGTTTAAGTTTCTCATGTGCTCATTTCCGTTCTTAAGCTGAGTGTATCCTAAGTACGTGACTTCTGGTGTGCTGTGCCAGTTCGAGTAGGCTTCAACAAGTGTAAAGGATGAGATATGAAGCCCAAACTACAGAGTAGGGCCAGGAGACATACCTGGATGCAGCTAATCCTCTACTATCACAAGCAGACATATTGTGGGCTCTATTTTAATAAACTGACAAGTCGTATCTTAAAAGCTACTAGAATTTATCCTTTGCTTGACAAGAACTCCCCAAACCCCTCTGCTTGAAAAATGAGGAATTGTCAGCCCCCAGGTTCTAAAGGAACACATTGCTTTGGGTACATTTCCACAAGGAAGCCAGGCATCTTGCATAAGCACTCTCCATTGCTGCCAGCTGGCATCTCAAAGGACTGACAGGAAGCAGAAAACCTCAGGAATTCCAGCTCTCAGGCATGCTATCCTCAGTTTCCTGGGATCAAAGTGTACATAGTTCACAAGGAAATTTGTACTACAGTTGTCTTAATGACAGTGGAGTTCAGAAGACATGCTTTTGCAGAGAATTGTAAAATCCGTGACTTTTAAAACTGAAAATAAATATAATCTTAAAATATTTACCTGCGCTCTGAAACATCATTATCATTCTTAACCCATAGGTATATTAAAATAGAAATCTACATATTCCCTCAAGAGAAAATAAGCTTCTTTTAATGGACTGTGAGATCTAACTACTTTAAGTTTTGGCAAAGATCACCTTGGCCATGACAAAACCTGATCACTTCCTTTTCTTTCTTTCTAAATCAGAGAGACACTAAAATGTCACTTGAAACTTGAATCATACCACAAAACATTCAGATCTTTGACCTTTTGTGTATACTGTTGTCCACTCCTTCTCTTCTTACCTTGTACATCTCTCTTTATTTTTACTCCCAGCATGCAGTAACATTGTTGAGAACAATTTGGTTGCCAATGATTGGCAGTTGGGACAGCTTATATTTTTTCTGTTGAAAAGAAATATGGCAGTTCATGAAAACGGATTAGGATCATTGTCAACACATTGTATTTCAAAAATAACTAAATAGTAAATTCCAGACAGAATAGTAAGATATATTTGACATGAGTCACTGAAGAGAATTTAATTAGGGTTAGGTTTTTATTATGAAAATGTAGAGCCATTATGGTTTTGCAATACAGAAAATTATAGCATTTATTTCTGTGACATTTTCTTCCTGATGGAATAATACAGGATAATCCTAGATGAATATATGCTGTGATAGTAGTCACATCTTCACAGAATCTACTGTTGTTTTGTATTTCATGTCCTTTTTCTCATAATAACACCAAGAATAATTACTAGAAAATATATATGTATATGTGTATGTGTGTATGTATAAATAAAATATATAAAACCAGTAATTATTATATATACATATGTTTTTATATATACCTTTAAAGCAGAGTCCTGTGTTAATCCCTATTAATTTTGCTTTGCTTCAGACCTCTGTAGGTTATACACAACCACGCATTCACAAGAAAATCTCTACAGATAATTTCTATAACATTGATTTAGATGCATGTAAAGACAATTTCATTGATGCATAGACCGTTTAAAACAATATAAATTTGTTTTTCATTATGTCTTCAACACGACCAGTTAATTTTGAGCCAGTACACATTTTTCTTTGTGTGTACACTATTACTTTTAATTAGCTTAATGATTGACTTGCAACTTTTCAGGTCATGACGGGTAGTAATGACATTCTACTTGTAAATTTTTGGCTGCACTTCTGTTTTCTGTGCCAATTATTCTTTCTTGTGTGTGAATGGCATTCTTATGTGTGATCAGGCATTTAGAAAACATGTCCTATTAGCAAGAAATGAAAGAACTGAGGTTATATAGACAAGATAGAAGGATAAAAAGGTACATTACAACAGTCTGTAGTCTCAGTTTATAATCTTTGCAATAGGTTGCAAAAATAAGAGAATAAGCAGCACTTGTTGTTCCAAGTGAATATGAAGAAATTATTTGCAGCAATGGAATTTTAGATTAGAAGTTACATAAGAAAACTGGAAGTGTTGTATTAGGTTACCTCAGGAAGCCCTTGAATCTCTGTTACTATAAGTTTTTAAGATTGGAAAAATATTAGTCAGAGATTATTTACATGTAGTTGATCCAAACATTATCAAAGTTAGGAAAGCACTTCAGGGCATAAAAATGCAGTTTATTTTTAGAGAAATGTATTACAGCAGTTGAGGTAGGAGCTATTTAACTAAAATTGGTAGTACTGATACATATGAGCTAATAGGTCATTGTTAAAAAGTTTATCAAAGTGAAATTGCTTCAACAAGTGATATCTAGCCATTCCAAAATAAGCTAAACATAGGGCATTTTTCTGAAAAAAATTGAAATACCTGTCTGAGATTAAGTGAGACAGGGACTTGAATATGGGAGGTCATGTGTGCTGGTAAGAGTCTCAGTTTAGTTTACCTAGCCAGTCCACAGTCCCAGCTTCAGTTGGATTTATCCTGAGGGTGGCTGCCAGGGCCCTCCTACAATGAGGACAGCTCGGGCTTGAGTTTTAAAACAGCTTTGGAACGTAGATGGAATGTAGATGGAACGTAGATGTAGCTTTAGGGCTATTACTGCAAGAAATATAAGTGCTGAGGCAACTCATGGGACTATCGGACAAACAAGCTGGTAGGGTATTCATGCTGATGATTCCATTGTTAATTTTACTGTTCAGAGACCAATAGTAAGGCTTCACGAGTAGGGCTTGGTAAGGAAAGAATCCCTTAACAGGAAACCTTGAGAAAGGGAACTGATGCTTATCAAAGTGAAATAGAATCATAGAATCACAGAATCACAGAATCACAGAATTCCACAGGTTGGAAAAGACCTTAGAGATCATCGAGTCCAACCTACCACCTATTACCTAACCTAGCCAAACCTGTTACCTAACNGCTCTGCAAATATAGAAACATCCCTAAACTAAGTGGTGTTTTTTTTTTTTACTTTTCCAACTGGATTGATCTGGTAGTACACAAAGTGACTGTGGCTCATCTGACCAGATTTAGCTTAAGCTCCCTAGATCTAGGTCACTGCTTATGCATACCCTTGGATAAAGCAGTGATACCCAAGTTTTGAACAAAGAAAGATCAGATAGTCTGAAGAAAGGAATCATATGAATTCAAGGATTTATGCCCAAAGTGTCCCAGTAAGAATTTTTTTGTAATGCTAATTACTGTTACATTCTGCATCCTGTATACATCACCTATATATAACCAAGGAAATATAGGCTATATATAGTCATATTTAGCCTATATAATGCTAGTACAGTCCAAAGGAGTGTTTAGGCTTGCTGTGTTACTGCAGCTTCATAAAAAGCCTTATCGGCCTCCTAGAAATTGCAGCTACTTTATACAGAAAGAGGTAGATATGCCAACCAGCTTCAAGTGTTCCATTGGTCTGTTCATGGTAAAATATGCACCTCATGGGAAGATCTTGCTCTTTGTGATTGAGTTGTTCAATAACACTTTGGGTGTATCTTACCAAGATAAGTGGTATTGACATACAATTGGATTTAAACATAAAAATGTAAAATTTGGTGTTTCCATGAGTTTTCATCTATTTCATCGTATTTCTTATTTAAATAATGTCACAACTAAAAATGTTATTTAAAAAAAGTATTGATTGTCTCATGATCTCTAGATCAAAATAGATTTTCCATCTCTCAGGCTGACGACACCAGAACAGAAGACATGGCCTTAAGCTACGCCAGGGGATGTTTAGACTGAATGATTTTCACAGAGAGAGTGATCATTCATTGAATCATTGGAATGGTCTGCCCAGGGAGGTGGTGGAGACACCATCCCTGGAGGTGTTTAAGAGTAGGCTGGATGAGGCATTTAGTACCATGGTTTAGACAATGGGTTGGTGTTGGGTTACAGGGTGGGCTTGATGGTCTCCAAGGTCTCTTCCAATCTTGCTAATACTGTGATACTGTGACATACTAAAAAGAAAAACCAGATCCTAACTCACTTTGAACTGATGAATTAAAACTAGATCTAGGCTTTAAATAGAATTTTTTGTAAAGTATTTGGGACTGTCTTCTGCACCAGGCTGATAGTATTAGATACAGTAGAAAGAAACAAGTTGCTTAGGAAAGAAGTATCCATTATTGATAGTGTGAGAATTAGCTACCTTTTGTCATAAATCTTGCAATATAAAATGACCTAACCCTTGTGGCATTGCAACCAATTAGAAATAACCTTTTTATAGCTCTTATTTGCAAAAGAGAAGGGTCAGAGAAAGGAGTGAATAATACCCTTCCAGCAGAATGCTTTCAGTACTTTCCCAGACAGACGTGAAACATTGATGGAACAATATGGTCTTACTACCTTCGACTGCCTGTCTGCAAAATGCAAGTTACAAAATTGCAAGTTGGTACCCTTTTACAAGCAAAATGGCTCAAAAGGAAAAAAAGAAAAGTAATTATAAAGATTTTCCTCAGATGACAGTTGTCTGCAAAGTATTGACTGGAGTTTTTCTCGGCTGTCTACTATACAACTTAATAGACACCACATTCCTGAAAATGCAGAGGAATTTTGATTGTGGCGTAAAGCTATTGACATGATCTTTATTGCTTGAGAATGGCAGAAAATATCTAGGAAGCAAAATAGAGATGCTTATGTTATCTTTACCATCCTGACAAAATCCCCTGTTATACTTGGCTTTCGTGGTCCTTAGAAGTTCTTGACTGTATCTGTATAAAAGTTCAGGTAAGAAGGCCAACATCATCCATCAACTCTGCGATGGGCAGATGGGATAGTCTGTGGCTATCTTTTCCTTCCAGCACTTGAAATGCCATAAAGCAGGTTCAAGCCATACATGTTGCTCAGACCCTCTAGTAAGGTGACATGAGGAACTCGTAGTCAGAGAGGGAAAAAGGCATTCTACAAAGGCAGAGAATCTCATCTAATTCTAAATACATCAAGGATAGTGTCAGGGACATTATTATAACATTGTTGGTAAATATCTGTGCAGTTTTGCCTCATTCCAAGAAAGACCTGAAGATAATGATACATCAATATTCAGCAGCCTCAGTACACTTTGTCTTAACAATTAGCATCTCAAAGAAGAAGGTTATGTTCTAACCGGAATCAAATAAACAGTGGAATTATGTTGAAACAAACATAAAGGTAATAAAAAATACATAGTAACAAAATTCACCTTTCTTTGCGTTTTCACAAAAACACAGGAAGGGAATGAAAATATTACACTGAGTGTACAAAAGGATGGCACTTCACGCTGCAGTCTGTAGAACTGTGTCGAAGTGACGTTGGTTTTGTCTCTGTATGGTAACAACACTGCAGAGTGCTGATTAATATTGCATTGCCCTGCTTCCTATCCTCCACTAAAATGATGAGGCACAGAACTGTTAGTCATAATATGTTAGTCAGACAAAGTGCAAGCTTTGTAAGTGTGTCATCTCACTGAAGTTGTTCCAGTTAATGTCCACCTTCTGATCCACAGTGAGGAAAATGTGAAGAGCTGGCCACTGATCTGTGCAGGCTGTTACAGAAGCTTCCAAGAATAGATGCCATGATGCCTTAAGTGCTGTCTGAGGGATACAGCCCAATGTGTTTCACGGGATTGTGTTGCAGCAACATGTGCAGGAGTTGGATTTTGACTGAGGGCTGCATCTGTGTGGGTGCATAACAGAGGGAGTACTTTCTTAATGTTTTTTTTTCCCTGCTTATGATCAAGAAAACCAGGAAACCAACCAAAAAGCTAATGCAAAGCATGCTGTACGAGCACAGACTCCCAGAGAAAATGAGTGACAAGATATTCAGAACTGTGAGCAGATAAATACTTCGTGCAGTTTCAGTCATATGAATTACAGAATCAGGCCTTTAAATATATATATATATTTTGTATGTGAACAGTACGTACTACATTAAAGACAACCCTAATTCCATCAGCTGTTTTTCCTTCTGAGCATATAAACTGTATTATTCCACAGTTCTACTAAAGACGAATGCTGATAACTGATGTATATTACAAAGTAGCAAAATACAAAGTGTAGGTTTGTTCTAACATGACTGTCAAGCAAGCTTTATAGATAACACTAATAAAAGAATGGATGTTCACTTTTCTGTGTAGTAATGTCACTATAGGGATACTGCTTGCAGGCTGTGAAGTAAGAAAAGGAAATATTTAAGTACTGTCAAAAAGTCAAAACACCTTATGGGCTTAAAAAAAGCATGATTAAAGCAGAATCATGACTGTTAATCATGCCGACACTCAAAACTGAACTATAGCTGCCAAAGCATGTTGTCTTTGTGATGTTCTACAAAAGAAAAGACTATTTGCTGCAGTATTAAGCATTATAGGGATTACCTTCCTTTTAGATAGGTTTTCTTCTCAGTTATCTAGCAGATGTCTCCTTGCCCTTTCAAGCAAAATTAAGAAGTTACCCCAGAATCTGCTAAAACGATGGACTTTCCACCATGTACAAGTGAATGTACTTCAGCCAATTTAATGTGAACCAGCCAGTTTAAATAGCAAACTGCCACTGTAATTATCAATATTAAAACTCTCTTTCATGGTGAAACCCCTCATCTTACAGATGTAGTTTCCATGTAGTGAAGTCTTCACCTAACTAGTAACAGATGACAGCACAGTAAGGTGGGATTGACTGGCAAGGCCTGTGTTGAAGCTTTGTATATTTGTTAGCATTATTTGCTGGGTTGGAGATATCTATGTATCTTTACCTTTCACAAACACTACTACTTCATGGTACACCATATGAAAAGGAAAGTGGTTTACCCTGAAAGTGGTATAAGGTCAATTCATCTCAAATATGATGAAAATTAATCTCAATGTCATAAGAAATTGTTGACCTCTGGAAAAGATGTAACATTCCTCTTATGTAGTTTCTAATGCAGTTTTAATTTGAATAAAATATATAGGCAAATATGTGAATTTCCTTTTGCTTTTAGTAAAGCTATTAATTATTTCTCATCTTTTGTAATACTACATTTCCATTTTAATATTCATATGACAACTTATGCTAATTATTCAAGGCACTTGCTACCATAAGAAGCTTTTATATTTATTTGTTGTGAATCTTTGTTTAAAGCAAATGTTAAGGTTTTTTTCGTCAACTTCATCGATATATTTGACTAAAAGACTGAAAAATACTCTTAAAATTGGTATGTGTGCAAGTTAAGCCCAGGTAGATAGATACTGCAATGGGAATGTTTCTGGATACTGAGGCTTTCTTAAAAAGCTATGTGATTGGAAATTTGTGATCTTCAGCAGATTTTGGATCAAATGTAGTTTCATGTTCCATTTCCCCTTTGGTAAAACACTCCATCATTAACAGTAATAAATTAGCAAAGTAATTACAGAGTATGATTACAGCATATATTTTGTTTGTATAAGGAAAATCCATGTAGATGGATAAAAAGTAGGCATTAGTTGAGACCTTGGTTTTATTTTTCTACTCAGCCCTGGTGAGGACACATCTGGAACACTGTGTCTAGGTGTGGGCTCCTCAGTACGAGAAAGATGAGGAGCTAAAGGAGAGCGTCCAGCAGAGGCCACAAAGATGGTTAAGGGACTAGAGTGTCTCTCTTATGGGGAGATATTGCAGGAGCTGGGCCTGTTTAGTCTTGAGAAGGCTGAGAGAGGATCTTGTACATACATATAAATATCTAAAGCTGGGTGTCAACTGGATGGTGTCAGATCGTTATCAGTGGTGCCCAACAAGATGATAATGAGCAGCAGTAATAAAATAAAACACAAGAAGTTCCACCTAAACATGAGAAAGAATTTCATTACATTGAGGTCGGCAAAGCACTGGAACAGGCTGCCCAGGGAGGTCATGGATTCTCTCTCTCTGGAGACCTTCAAACCCCACGAGGGCATGTACCTGTGTCATTTGCCGTAGGCGAGGAATTGATTGGATGAGATGGTCTCTAGAGGACTTTTCTTTTCCTAACAATTCTGTGATTCTGTAAAATTATATTTGTGCAAGTTCAGGTAAAAGTAATTAGTAAAGACAATATCTTGTTCTTGATGCTATGAAAGAAGAAATGAGGCAGAAGAGAGAAATTACACATGACGAATGTGGGATTGTACTTTAACTGCCAGGTTGCAGTCATACCAACCCAAATGGAACATAAACTGCTGCCACTAATGTGGTGGTTTCTAACCCATATGTAGGTTTTATGTCAAATACTGCCAAGCACCAAAGTACCTTTAATATCATGTAGGTTACATACCAAAAAGAACTAGGAAAGACTTCTCTCTGGATTGGAAAGTAAATGTCTGAGATCTAGTCAATTTGGGGCAATATCCATTCCTAAAAATTGATTTTTTTTATTTTTTTTTTTCCCCTATAACATCCTCTTTCATAAAAACCTAAATTCTTCATCAACATTCTGGTGAAAAGTTCCCAGATCAATCTGTTGACCAGTATGTTTCACACAGTGACATCTGTCTGTCTGGAAGTTAACAATCTGATACATACTCCATAACGAGCGTAATATCATTTTCTCAGGGAACATACAAAAAAGCACATTAGAAATTTTGTACTTTATTGAATTTTTTCTTTCTCATCCAATTCACGTCTCAACCTCCCTGATTTTTTTTTTCCTGAAAGGTAAACATGGCTTATGCTCTGATAATGAACAAAGTGTAATGGAGTTTGTGGGAATGATCTTCAAGCTGGCAAGATTATTTCACCTACTAGCTTTGTGGGAAGCTTTTCGCGATTCCTTTTTTTAAATACATGCTATTTGCTCCCAGCTGGAAACACTGTCAACTTCACATCTTCCAAGGTCTTTAGAGTCCTGGGAAATGAAGCTGAAACAGAGTGTTGTTAGTTACCATACTATGATTTCAAAGGCTGGCAAATGTGAGGCAAATTATATGATACTGGTACACAAGTCATTTTTCTCATATACAGTAAATTGCAATGCAAAGAGTGCATAAAAAGCAATTAAGTGATTTGTGAACCAGGCTCTTGATACACTCAAAAATTACTAAGGTGAATTACTTCTTGGATTGTAAGATAATTATAGCACCAGCCTTCTCCTCATCAACAATGTAGTCCTCATACAGGCACAATTGCAATGGAGTGCTGTATTTTTATATGTGGCCCACACTCTAATTAGCACATTCTAATTTCAAGCTTAAAAGAAAACCACACGAAACATATGGCTTATAGCATTTTATTATTAACAACTAAGCTGTGTGTCTCACTGTGAGACAAAAAGCCAATCTTTCTTTTCTTTGATTCAGCCTTGCTCCCTGCTTTTTTATTTCTATCAGATAATTAAATAACCCAAACAAGATGAAATTAGTTACTTAATTTCTTTAGGAATTAGAGGCAATTTAGATTTAAGAAACTATTTTTTTGAGTATTTCAATGTTTTGTTTATACCAGCTTAGTTCAGCGTGTTTGTTCACTCATTTCTTTTCATCTGCAAAACCGATCAATGATGTCCTGAATTCTGGCTATATTTAATGAGAGAAAGTGCTTATTTTATTTTGCAGTTTAATGCTCCATACTTTCCAGATCTCTCTCCACTCCACCACACCCTCCCCTCTTTTATTATAACAGTATGTTAATAGCATTAGACTCCTAAGCTGAGGATGTAGCTAATAGCAGAATCACAGAGCATACTAATTACTTGCAGAAAGGTCGTAAATGTTGTTGAGAGACAGATTCTGGTAAGGTGGGGAAATTGCAATATTCACAACTTCCTTTTTTTTCTCCTCTCTAACTTTTTCCCTCTGAAATGCTCACAAGTCTGTGTCCGTATTTCCAATGAGGGACAAGATGTCTTCATTTTAACAGATCTTTCTTGGTGGATTTTTGTGGTGTAAAGCAGATGGCAATGCTCCTACTGTCTCTTCAGAAGTGAATACATTAAGGGTAGTGCCCCACTGGCTCTTTGATGAGACAGGTCTGAAATCATCAAAGGCTGGGCCTCTTCTCTCCTTCAAAAAGTACAAGCAGGGCCTATAGAGACCACTGTCTTTGGAACATGATAGCAGTAATTAGCTGTTATGATAGATAAATCTTCATCTCTAATGATCAAAGACAGCTAAAATTACCAAATTATACGTGGCAGTTTTGTAATATTAATAAAATTAAGCAATTTTATAATCTCTATGATCTTGTTATGTAGATTGTTAACTGTTTTAAGTGCATTTAACATTAGTTAGGTTAGTTGTTTCAAATATATGAGCTTTTTCGTGGGCAATATTTTTTTTTTAATGTAAAAGATTATTTGTGATGCAATAAAGCAATTTCATAAAAGACATGTTGGGAACATAAAGACTGAGTGCCTTTAAACATGGTGATACTGAGCGTTGTGATATCTAACATCAGGCAGCTCATTTCTAGAGTTTCTGGATCCTGTTGTAAACATATTGCATGTATCCTGGCAGGAATCTCTGACAAGGATCCAGTGTAGCCAGGGTGCTACATATGGAGCCAAAAGGCAACCTGCTCATCAGGAAAGCCTGTACCCAAAGGGTTTTTGGAAACCATGAGATAAAGGATAATTTAAAATTATCATTTTTAGTTAGTACTGAACTGCAGTGACCACATAGTCAGTTCACAGGTGTCAACTACAAAGCAGCAACTAAAAACTGAAGTGTAAAAGGATAACAAACAGCTAAAAGACAGTTACTCCCTAAGCTACCACAGTTACTGTGCAAGCTAAAGTCTGATTGTGTTCCAGGTTCGTTATCCACTTTTATGCATACAGAGACAGCTAAGATCTTTCCTCAGAAAAGGTTCAAGCGGGAGGGAAGGTGGACAGTGTTGATGAAAGAGTGAGCCCACAGGCAAATGTGAATTCAGTATGTAGACATGATCCAAGTGACAGGACCCCGAAAGGGCAGCAGATCCCATGGCTGCGCCGGGACAGGGTCACCAGCCAGCTTCTACAAGACGTACACAGCAGGTAGCTGGATACTGATTTGTTTCAGCATTTAAAAAACTGTATATGGGGATCAACTACTAACTTCAGAAATAAAGCTCTGGTAACCCTTAATAACTTCAAACTCAGGAGAGGTGACTGGGATATGAGAGTACAGTTATTTATTTAAACACTTAAATGCTGCTTAAAGCTGGTGCTAAGCATTTATTATCTGTTTGGAATCTAAGCTTGTATTTAAATATCTTTAGGAACTTTCTAAATAACGCAGTCAAATAATAATAATAATATATTAAAAAAAATAAAGTAGTAGTCTTTGAAATCTATCATCTTGTCCTGATAATGACTCAAAAACTTAAGGGACAAAGACATCACTTCTTTTGCTGCTTTCAGATGACAATAGCTATGCATTATTATTATTATATAAAACGAAGAAAATACTGTATATTCTGTGAGATAATAACTCTTGTTGCCAAGGTGACTGAGTAGAAGACATCCCTGATATATATAAGTAATTTTTAAAACAATACTGCTAAGACAGTTGGAGATGAGAGGTAGAATAACGAGGTGTTAGGAGGTATGTAGCAATCTATTTAAATTTTATTATCCAACTAAGAGTTCTTGTTTCGGTCAAATACAGGCTAATTTGAAGCTCAAAAAAAAAAAAATTGAAGCGCTAATACTATTTTGTGATCATAATTTAGTTTGTTTCAGATAATGCTCAATTTTATTTACTAGAATCAAAGCTTTGTTACCTGTTAAAGATATGCTTGTGGATAAATGAAAAAAACTCAAACATGTGACTGGTCAGAAGTACATTTGCCCGAATGAGTGTGAAGAGTTTAATTCAGCTCAGTCCTTCATTCAGGATTGTTCTTAGGGAAAAAGTTATCGTAAGTTATAACTATGCTTTCATGTTAAGACATGTTCTACATTACTGGATAACAGGTGTCCACATTTTAATGTGATTGGTATATACATATTTTTTTATTGTGTAGAAACGAGGAAATGTTAATATCTCAAGATATTTATTTGTGAAGTATTCATGATCCAGTTAATGGAATTATTAATGAATTGAAACATGCAGAAGGCACATTTATAACTTAAGAGTTAACTGGACTGCATGTTGGAACAATTTTTTTGTGGCTTTTATAATGAATGGTTTAAGAATAGTAATTGTATAGAATATGTTATACATTTTTATCAATGACATACTGATCCATTTAATACGAGCTTATTAGTCCATAAGTAAATCTTGTTGTCAACTGCTCTGTTGTTATGCGACCTGTCTGGGCAAATAACCATGTTTGTGATGTTTTTTTGTCGTAACCAGTCACTTAATGCAGAGATTTTATCCTTTCTAAGTCTAGTCTTAAACTATGGTTTCAGTTGATATGAAAACATGATGAGTTTGTGGTTTTTGTTGGTTTTTTTTTTTTTTTTTATTTTATTTATTTTATTTTAGAAAGTGGATTATAAAATAACTTCCCGTGGAAGCACAGTAGATCTCTGGATAGGAAGGAAATAGAGAAAGCTATCTCAGATCAAAAAGTTTCTAATAAATTGAGTTTTAGTCCAATTTATGGATATTCCTATCAATGTGTTAATGAGTCAAGAACAGCCAATACTTTAGATAAACAGAGGAAGTGTTGCATCAATTTTGCCTATAGAAACCAATTAAATTTACAGCTGCAGCTATGTTTTGTAAAGAAGCACATATACCAGGCAATAGCAGGTGGCAGGCATATTTTTGGAATCCTGCTACTCTGCTTGTTTTCTTGAATATCAGATTGCTTGCTCTTTAATAAAGCTAATTAATTTTACTATCTGGTACTTAAATAAACAGATTAAAAAAATGCCTTCAAGAGGTTTCTCTGTAGCAGGAAAGCCAGCATTGCAAAACTGTAATGCCAAATACAGCCATCACTCACACACAAGCTGCTTAATCTGTGGCTATATTTTGAGGTGGGGCAAAACCATGCTCAGTTACTACTAATCAGTGTACAAGATGTGCAGAGGCAGCACAAGCTGGAGAGCATTCTTCCCTGAAGGGCTGAAAGGAAACAGACCCTTCTGCCTCTCTGTCTTGGTCTATATATGATACCATCCCTGAGCTTGGAATGCAGCTTGTTTTAACAGTAACATTGGACACATCCTTTCCAAAGCACATTTGTTTCTGCATTTTTCCCTGGCAAAATGTTTCAGATGTTTCTGGCCTTCACAATCCAGGTTATTATGCAAACAGTAGTGTTCAGGGGGGAGACATCCTCTGCTATTTCTTAACCCTCCTTGTACAATCTGGAAATGAGGGAAGACTCTGGGTGAGTTTTATTGTTTCATTTTATGTCCTTCAAATATGTCCAGAGAGAGAAGAAATTGTGATCTTGTCTTCAACAAGTCTCTTGTTTAATTCAAGTTGCAAACTAGCTCTTAGTAAATCTTAAACAAGCAAAACAAATAACCATTTATGGAGAACTGAGGTAAGGAAGCTGAAATAGTAAGATTATTCCTGTCCTACATGATGTTAACCTTAATTCTCCTTTATAAATAAGTAGTGCAAATCAAATGGAGCATATGAGGAAGAAAGGCCAGATATTTTGGTCTCTAACTGGCTTTTTTTCCTACAGGAAAATGAACTCTCAAGCCCTAAAAGGTGATGCTTAGCCTGAATAATTTAATAGGAATCTACATGTGTTCTTCTGAACTGCTAAACAGTTTGTGATGTTAACCCTGTGATGTGCCCTTCCTCACTTTNGAAGAACCCGGCACTTAGTCTTGTTAAACCTCATACTGTTGGAGCCTGCCCATCTCTCCAGCCTGTCAAGGTCCCTCTGGAGGGCCTTCCTGTCCTACATGATGTTAACCTTAATTCTCCTTTATAAATAAGTAGTGCAAATCAAATGGAGCATATGAGGAAGAAAGGCCAGATATTTTGGTCTCTAACTGGCTTTTTTTCCTACAGGAAAATGAACTCTCAAGCCCTAAAAGGTGATGCTTAGCCTGAATAATTTAATAGGAATCTACATGTGTTCTTCTGAACTGCTAAACAGTTTGTGATGTTAACCCTGTGATGTGCCCTTCCTCACTTTGTGTGGTGTTAGCTCTTTGACTTTCCCCCTTTTCCTTCCTATTTCTTCACCTCTGTTTTCTTGTTATCAAAAGTACTTTTTCTTCAGTTTTTTTCCTATTTTTATCCCCCCCATAATAATTCTTAAAATAAAACAGATGTTTAATAAGTGAAAAAATTCTACTGGACATCAGTGGTATAAAAATTATATTTTTGATTATGCAGACCTATTGGGCACAACTTCAGAAAGCTACATTTTGCAGTTTTGATTCCTTTTTTTAATTCCTGTTCCTCCGTGACCAACCTTCATACACACATTTCTTCTGAATCCTTTAAAACCAGTTATTAGCACACATAGTTAATATCTGTCTGGAGACAAGGGGAAAAAAAAAGAAGGTAAAAATATCCCACTAGACTGTACTTCTCAGTGGAACAAGGAAAAACACCATTGGTCAATGAAGTACAATCTCCCTGAGACCCAGGAATCAGCTCAAGATAAAAGACACTCTCCAGTGGAACTTGTCCTGCATAGATCTGCACTAAAGTGCTCAGCAAGCAACAAAGCCAGTAGAGATCTTCACAAGTTACTTTTGATTCCATGCTGCAGGCAATTTGACTGCAAGTTTTGTGTAGACATATGTGCATATGTCTGGTAAACATACCTATGGAGGTAAACAGGTTTTCTTTTCAATTTCATTAGCAAGGAATGAAATTTTTTAGATATAAATTATTATCTCTGTAGAGCATCTTGACATTCAATGGGTATGCAATCAGATGAATGTCTTTTTCCTACTTTTATTATTGATAGAAATTTTCCTAAGATATTTCCAGCTGTTAATTTTATCCTTCGATAACAAACTAGGTTTTCTACCTGCTAGATTTAAGAAACAAAAATGAAACAAAACATCCCCCTCCTTTCTTCTCTCCTTATAAACTTTGATCTTGCTGTTATAAGGACTCAGATTCTATTTCACCGGGGCCTACTGACTAATTGAGACCATCCCTAGTTGCTGGCACAGTCCTTTCCAGAAGTACCAAACACTGACTTCCTTCATGTTGCCTTTTGAATTTTTTCTTTTCAGCAGATGAATAGGGGCAAGAAAATGAAGACCCACCTTCTAAAGAAGCTCCTTTGGCCAGTATTTGTTGTGCATTGCTGAGTAACATTATCATGCCATTATTACCTTATCATTTTTATCCAGTGTAAGATTCTATTGGATGATATCCTGTTTAAGGGATAGAAGTGCTTATTTTTCTGTTTTATTTTCTAGGGTTTTTATATTGTTAAATATTAATATTAATATTTTTCTTGGTTTTTTGACCCATAATACCTTTAAATCTTTACATATACATATCTTTTGCCTTCAGATAGTTAAGCTGTTTTGTAGCAGACCGTTCCACTGAAGGATCACTCTCTCTGTGAAAAAGCTCTTTATTTTTGGCTATTATTTTCTAGTATAATATATTTTTTTCTTTCATGATATGTTACTAGTTTAAGACTTTTTGACCAGAAAGTCATAGTACCATGGTTTTTTAACTATCTTTATCTGCTCAGGCTAGTTGTGGAGTTGGAGAGTATATTTTCTGGTGGGTTGTTATATCTCAGAATATTGCTGGCACCAAATCTTGGTCTGACCAATTCATACAGCTGTGAATATGTCAGCATGGGGAAGCTTCCCTTGTTCCCCTTGTAAACGTTCTTCTTAGTCCTTCTAGGTACTGAATTAAACCTTAATTTTAGATACTTAAGGAAAAGTGGAAACTATTCTCAGTATGGAGTTTGAATACTTTCTTTGAATCTCAATAATCATAATAATTAACTAAAAAAAGTTAATAAACTTGGTGCTATTTGTTAATACTGTTAGGCAACAGAGAATTTATGCACAGCTGAAATAGGGCTCTAATCTAAATCTTTGGGATTTCTTCAGGCCTACGTCCTGTTATCTTCTGTTTAGTAGTAGGATGAAGTTGTGCTTGTTTTGATATTACAGTTTCCATCAGACTCAGATTTGATTTTTTTCATAAATGAAAAGTTTATCTTGTTCCATTAATGCAGATGTGTGAGGATATTTTATAGATGTGGAGTTCTGATGAAATCACGGTATGGCCTTAAATACATGGAGGGAAAACAACCTAGTGTTTTCTTGCCTGTTCTTTATCAGTAGCAGAATGGCATAAGCAAAGAAAGCTCCACCAAATCCAGGTAGTCTAGCCCAGTAAATGGAAAAACACCCATCTGACAGTAAGAAAAAAATTTCGTATTATTCAAGACTTGTGTGATGGTGTTGATGAAGCTGGATGTGGGACCCTAGCTTGGCATCTCACTCTCATGTGAGTGAACTCCTGTGTGAATCAACCCTGAGGTTGCAATGACTATTTCCCTGCGAAGTCCTTACTACCAGTACTGGTAAAAATGCTGGGCATGCCCATCATACCTTCTTTTTCTGCCAAGAGACAAAAGACTTCTTTTTCTTCCGGAGAGGAAAATAACTTGAGATTGTCTCAGTTTGTTTACAAAAGAAGCCTGGTTGAGATATGTAATTAGCTTTACATATTTTAAGAACTCAATTTATTTAGCTCAAGGTTGAGTTTGTAACATGATGTGGAAACATTACTACAGTAATCCCTTGACTGTCACAGGAGTCGGTTCAAAAAAGATGCTGCAATAAGCAAAATCCGTGAAGTAGTGGTAAATAGGGTAAATACGTTAAATACACAGAAAAAAACCCCACACTGTATTGAAACCACGAATGGTGAACCACACAGTAGTGAGGGATTACTGTATTCTGAATTATTTTATCTTTGTGTAAAATGCCGTTTGTTTGGGTGGGATTTGCTTACTTGTTCAGGGCATGGTCTTGTGCAGGGCTAGGAGCTAGACTCAATTATTCTTGTGGGTCCTTTTTAGCTTGGCGCGTTCTGTGATTACAGCATGAAAGATATCGTACAAAGAAAAGGAAATATACAGTTTTCTCTGTTGTTAACATAATAAAAACATCTTTAGTAAAGGGAGAAACCATCAAAACTGTGAACTATTGGAAGTGAAAGAAGTAGTGGTAGAGAGCACACAAGTTACTGCAAAAATGTACTGCAAGAAGCCACCAAAATAGTTACTCCTCAGTGCTCAGTGTAAGGTGAGAGCATTTGCATGCCTCAAGGAAAGCAATGATGGCTCTGGCACTGAGTCAGAACTCTCTGCTTTGCTACATCATAATTTTGATTGCTGACTTTTTTATTTCCTAGTATCCTTTCCCCTTGGCAATGTGAGAAATTACTGCGTTGCAACATATGTGAAATGTATATGTTACATGCACATCAGGGCTGATGTCTCTAAGGGTACAGCCATGCTGGGATGAAGATCAGCTCCCTGGTTGTTGTAACCACTAACCTGTCAGCCAGCTTACTGGGTCTGTGTTGTGTTGCCTCAACTAACTTTTTCTAAAACAAAATTCAAGTGGGAATAGCTCCTGAGAACATCTTTCCTAAACAGTATGAGTAAAACTGCATCAAGTTTGTCCCATGTCAGGGATGTTGAGCTGCTTGAGAGGGTGCAGAGAAGGGCAACGAGGATGGTGAAGGGACTGGAGGGCAGGCCCTACGAGGAGCGCCTACAGGAACTGGGACTGTNGTACTCCACTCTTGACCCAGAGGTCCTGGCCCTCAAATATATTGTCCTAAGATTGTGTCAGAAAAAAAATTATCTTGGTAGGTCCAGCAGGCCTTATGTTATCCTACATGAATGGAAACAAAACAAAATTAATTGTTACTTTCTTTATTTCATATTAATGCAAATTTTATAATTTATTATTACTTTCACACCCATGTAGAACCATGGCCAAATGCTGCAGAGTGTAGATATGGCCAATGTGCCCTAGAAGATATAATCTATATTCTTTGTGAATATACGGTGGACTTGCTATAAATTGCTTATCCTTGGGTTACAGATTTATCCCCGAAGACCTTTCATTTAGAAGGATAAAGAATCCAATATTTTCTAAAAGGACATAATTGATCTTCTAGTAAGAAGCCCTTTCTTTTACTAGCTTCATATTCCATGATTGCAAAAAGCTTGTCGAATACTTTTATTTTAATTAAAAATTCATTTTTGTATTCTAAAAATGTGTATATATGTAATACAATTTATATAATTCAAACTAACTTGAATGCCAGGTCTAAATTGGTTTTGTTTTTCCTCGGTAGGTAAAAGACTATTGCAGTTTGTGAAGCACTGCTTTTGGCTGAAGTTACATGACGTATTGTGACCTGTACTTAGTGAAGTTGTGGGGGAGGAGTTTGGACACCAGCACAAATTTTCCATGCTCCATCAGCATTACTGTTGGAACTTGTTCTTTCGCATTACTTATGACAGTGGTGTTCCCAAACAGGAAACAGAGAAATGACAATCTAGCTATAACAGTAACCAGTAGAGGCAAGTGCAGTTAGAATTCAAAATCTAGCATTACAGCATTAGCAACAAAAGTGAAAAAGCGGGGGGGGAAATCACCAAACCAAAGTGAAACCCTTTAGGCTGCAGTCCTTTTATAACCCCTGAAGCCCAGCTGATAAGTTATAGCCAGGCACTGATTTCTACTTTCTACCAGCCCTGAGTGAACATGCTGTAATACAAGTCCAAGTATACAATGTCCACTTTGAGATTAGTTTGGTAGATGAGTATATGTGAGGCAAAAGAGAATGCAGTGCCTATTAAAATGCTTATGAAAAATAGATAAAGCTGTTCAAACTTTAATAACATCCTATTTGATTTTGTCAGCAGATAACATTATGCACAAAGTATTGCATAGCCAGATTTAAGAGCTTGAAAGTCATCGGTCTAAGAAGGCTTCCAGGAGATGCAGTGCAGGATAGCACATATCGACAACCTGTCAGTTTTGAGGGCATGGGGAGGACACAGCCACCATAGTTTTACTTGATTAAATGGAATGGAAACGGATAGTCTCATCTGGAGTGAACAGACAGGACAGACATCAACTGGACCACGAGAGAAAATTTCTGTACAGAAAAGATCTAGTAAGTACATTGCTAAATATATTTGTCTGGCCTTCCTGAGGCTTTCTGGAGATTCTTAATATTCATTAAAATATAGCCAAATAAACAACAAAAAAAAATCCAACCAAAAAAGCATGAATATTGAAGAGATTCCTGGAGCTATGCTGTTCTTTTTCCACTCAGACTGTTTGGAATGGTGAGCACCTGCTTGTAGGAGAGGAAATTCACAAGTTCCTTGAGAAAAAAATGTTCATTCAGGCAGATCAGGGGCATAAAGATATGAATAGTGACATTCATCATGATCTCTCTATCTGATACGCTTAGGTGAAAAAAAAGTCACAGCTTACCATTACATCCTTTTCACCAGTTTTCCTTGGGCTTGTCCTTAACCTATTTGAAAGGAATAATTCTGTTTCATACTCTCTGCCATTCCAGGAATGCTCATGAATAAACCACAGACTACATGGTTAGATATTTCTTTGTGATGTTGCTGTACATCCGTCGTGGTTCATTTGCACTCAGTGCAATAGTATTGCTCTTGTCCTCTGCTGCCCTGCAGATCCTGGGATAGCTGCAGAATACTGGTAAGGTGATCTGTCAGTCTGTTATCTTCCAACAAGTCAGCAAGCAGACATTATAACTTCTCTTATTTATTGTTATTCATTGTTTTGACCTCAATCCTGGTTGCAGAGTTTAATATGATTTATTTATTCATAAGATGCTAAACTTACAGTATCGAGATTAGTTTGGGCTGCCCATGAGACACTGGAAAGAAGTGCTGACATGTTTTTGCTAAGGGCAATGGCCAGATTACTCTGCATTACATTCACATGGTGAATTTATTCACCTATAAGCATTTTTATAGTGACTGTAATTGTAACACCTGGGCGATATATATGCCCTATAAAAATGTTGAGAACTGTCCATTAGGACAATTAATTCTCTGTCCAGCTTCTGGCTTAATTGAGACATTGTGCTTTTGGCTGTGTTATTGCTTTTAATTTAAGGCATACAGTAGGGAAAAGCTGACTCTCACAGATGTGAAAATATGTGGGTAGGTACCTGGATGCTGGAGGCTGCATTGAAGCAGGACAGAGTATCACTGCAGAAGCAGTTACAGCATAGTTTTAAAGATCATATTGTTTTCTTTGTTGTAATGACACTGGGCAAATTTTATATCCCAACTAGTAATTAGGATAGAAAATTGAGCTTAAAGGAGCCTGAAACTAATCAGGGTTGAACTTGGCTAATAGTTCTGGTCAGAACAAAAGTGGGGAGAAATTTAAAAAATGTCAAAACATATCATTTTGACCTTTCTGAAATGAAATGTTTCATTTCAGAAATGCCAAACCATTTCATTTTGACATTTGTAAAATAAAACTTTGACTTTTTGATTCATTTTTGATGCCATTTTTTCCCTTTAAAATTGACCTACATTGCTAAAATGTTATGAAACTAAGGTAAAATTAAAATAATTCCAGAACACTGAGATGCATAAAAATTGAAATTTTTCAAAACTACCTAAATGAATTCCACTTCTTTTGTAGTTACTTTCCTTACTTGTTTTCATGTGTCATTGTTGTTATTATTATTGTTATTGTGTTGTATTATTATTGTTGTGTTTTCATATTCAAATTTTCTTCCTTCCCTCTGCTTTGCACTAAATTGAAAAATCAGTGCTTGCTGTATTTTACTTTGGTTTGAGATTTTGGAAATATTTTTCCCTGCAGTTGTTTGGAGGTTTCATTTGTTTGGTTTTATGTTTCCTTTAATTTATTGGAGATTTTTGATTACATACTCAAAAACTAGCAGTAGGCTGATGCTCCAACCTTAGAACACGCTTGTGGGCCTCATCCCTGGGTGGGCGTTAGCTTGGGAGTTGGTCTAGATGATCCTGTGGGTCCCTTCCAACTCAGAATAATCTGTGAACCTGTGAACAGTGCTGCAGCAAGATTATCAGATACATGGTCTGGTCGAGGAATACATGGCACCACATTATATCAGAAGAAACCACTGGAAAACATCCTAAATCTTAGTTCTCCCCATGTTCTTGTTAAATTTGAATCTGATTCTTGGGAATTTCCCCATCAATTAAAAGACAGCAAGAGCCACAGAGTACTTCTGTTCAGTACTTCTGCCAGGAACAAGCATTTGTCAGCTGCCATCTTACTATGATCTAGGAAATGGCTCTTTTAGAATCAGATTTCTTTATATGATTTTAGAATAGACCCGAATATAGAACTGCTTGATGTACTGCCAGGCAATGAAGGAACCTAGAAATTGCTTCCTGAACTAAAACTGCGCAGGCCCATAGCTTAGCTCAGTGAATTCACTTGGGCATGAGGAGCAATAGCAAGTTTGATGCACAGTCTTCTGCATTTTCCAGCACTCACTTTGTTGAGTAGTGTTCTGATAGTCCAGTTGGGTTTAGTACTGTATTGTGCAAAGCACAGGGTTAGTACAGCAACACCCTCAGAAGAGAGATGTCCCAGGACAGATTCCTGCCTGTCCTTATGCAGAAAAGACAGGCAGGAGAAATGTGTGTGCAGGTATGACCAAATTTCTCTCAGTAATACAGTAGGACAGTGGTGTATTTGGAAATCAAAATGTACAAATATTTGCATGATAATGAACAAGGCTTGGAAAAGCTTTTAGAAAACAAAAGGAAGTGAATGAGTTTTTTGATCATGTGAGATTTGAGGACAAGCCTGATAGAAGTGCAGAAAGAACACTGAAGGCCACTGATTAAAGATGAAATTACAAAAGTAGGTTTCACTACAGACATAATTATTTTTGTTCATAAGAAATAAGAAAATATCTAGAGAGATAATTGAAGAAAATGATCATTTTAAAAAACCCACAAAACTGATTTACCTGTGGATTTATTTTTTTGTCATTAACATTCTAGAGTAGAAACATACCTAATCTGTCCTCTAGAAAGATATTTACAATAATCTCTTGTTGAATATAAGGCAAAATAATCCTCAAAGTCTAAGGAAATTGTAGATCATATTCCACTTCTATTGTGTTACCTTGTAAAAACTTAATCAGAAACCAGAGCTAGCTAGTTATGGATCATTGGAAGTTGGAAGCATTTTGTCTGAGACCACACTCCAAATTTGGGTAACCCAAAGACAGCAAGAACTGTGTCCAGATGCAAGTATGTAAGAGTTGCATTTCACGTTTTAGGGAAGTGGCAGGTAGTGATAACAGCCTGCTGATATGCTCTTCATACACCATAGAGAATCAAGGAGAAGCCACGTGAATGGTAAAAGACTCTTACAACTATTCATACAGCTGATGAGCCATGGTATTTAATCGCACCACAAATGTGAAATATTTCTTGCAATGGTTTGCATGGTGCCCTTGCTTATGGTGCTTATGCCTTGTGATAGTTGGCACTTAACATAGGCACTTTTCTTCAGCTTCCAGCAAATATGATTTTGTTGCTAGAAATTCTTTTAGATGCCATGATTGTGAAGAAAAACTGAATAACTGATATTTAACCAACAGGTCCATAATCCCAAAGGCAAATAAAACTAAGCCTATTATACCAGACAAAATATTTTGTAGGATGACCCTCAAAAGTCATAGGCTGTCTGATGTTCCAAGTTCCATGTTCTTGATCCAGAACAGGATCAAGATGATATTTTAAAACACTTGCCTTGTAAACAAATGGAGTTTGCTTGCTGTACTATAGTCTTCGGGATGGTGATTTAAATTCAAGGAATATTTGTTTCAAACTCCTCCTCCACTGGAGAAAACAATGAGAGAAAAGCAAGACTGTCTGTATTGTTTTGAAAATCATAATTTTTTTTAAAGCATATTTGTTCTGACCTACAGTAGCACAGTTCCAGCATTATGTTAAGAACATGTCAGAGGCTTTTGGTTTCATGTATGGCAGTTGTTGAAGCTACGTGTCTTCACAAGAGCTTTTGATACAGGGAAGATAAAAAGTAAAGTCTGAAGGAGTTTTCAGCTAAAAGAATTTGACTTGGAGCCTTTAGGTCTAATCTTTTTACATAATTAAGGTTCATTCATTGTGTTACTATAGACATAGTCAAGTATCTCATAATAATTGAATTGATGTTGCATCCTCTTTCATAGTGATAAAGCTAACTCAATGTTTACCTATTTTCCCAGAAACTTGTAAGTACTTAATGCCTTAAATATTTCTAATTTCCTTTCAAATATAGTTGTAATTTTGTAAGAGTAATTCAAAATTTATCAGATTTAATACGATACAGGATAACAATATTGGATGCTACTATATTTTCACCGGAAATTAATATATCCTGTAATTGAAATAAGACATTTTGAAACATTTAATTGCGGAAGAAATAGCTGCAAATTAATACTGTTCATCAAGGTAAGGGCTTGATGATAATTTTGGGTCAGGATACTCTATAACTCAGGATATTCTATGATTCAAATCATTGCGTTGGAGAAATACCGAAAGAAATACAAATTTTTTCTGTAAACACTTCATGTCTTAGGATGTGATAAATCCAATGAAATTTAAATAGAAAAACCTATTAACTCTTAAGAAGACAACTTGAAATATATGACTGTCACTTTGGTATGCATAACATATTGGCACTCAAAAAGTAGAAGATTACCTAGAAAGAGGATTAATTTTAAAAAAGTAAAAAATAAAAGTAATATCACTATTTAGACTAAGGAGCATTATATTTTGTGGGCTATGAAATTGTCCTAAGTATATGGCTATAGATATTTTTAAGCTTTTTACTAAATTTAATAGTTAAAATAGTTAAAATCATAAGTTTGGTTTATTTATTTTTCATGTTAACCTTGTCCAGCCCTTTAGAGATAAAACTGAGAACAGCAAGAATTTGCTCACAAACTCTCATAGAAAAAAAATTAGCATATTTAATATAGAAAATATGAAGGTCAGAGAAAAAGAAAATAGGAGGATCAATAATTGATAAAAAACCTTAAAGTGACAAATAACCACAGTGTCGAATGAATGGTGTATTAACGGTGCACCTAGCACAAGTATACTTTCTGAGTTTCCTAAGATAAATACTACGACAGTACTGAAAAATACAGGCTCTTTATATTTACAACAGTTATAAATGTTGCAGTGCTCAGTTAGTTGATTTTTATATTCTTACTTTTCAAGTTTTTCACCAGTATTTAAGAACTCAAACCTACTCATATGTTTTGCAATTAAAAGTGAGCAGCAGTCCCTCTTTGTAATTATTGGCATATGTTTCTTCTTGACATCTCCTGAGACTCTGCTTATGAAAGTAGTTAACACATTTAGCTGTTTTACTTCTAAGTTAGCCTGAAATAGACGAGGAGTTCATCCTCTTCTCTGAATTGCTGAAGCTCTTCTTTATAGCTAATTTTATTTGTGTGTGTATATACAGAGAGAGAGAGAGAGTAAGAGAGAGATTTATAATTTTTTTTTTTGTGGTGGTGGTTCTGGATTATTTTTGGTTTTTACTTTTTATATATTTGTCTTGTACACATTACTATTTTGTATTTATACACATATGCATATGTGTATATATGTAAATATATGCTTAAATATGTCCATAAGTGTTTGTGTTTGTAGTCCAGATAATGTGTGGGTGACTGCTTATTTCAGCAGTGGTCGTGCGAAGTATACCATTAACTTTGGGTAGTATCTATGGCTGCTTGACTGTAGCTATATAAATTAAAAAATTCAGTGTCTTGCATGTAAATACTTTGGCTTCAGGTATTTAATTTTGACAGCATGAAGCTCTAAAGACAATTTTCCCTCTGATAGCCATCATCCAAGTATATCTTGGAATCAGACATCCAAATATTAATGAACAGAAAAATCTCTATTCTGTGCTGTAAATTATTGGGTAAGATCACACAACTTAGTCACCCAGCATTTTAGAAGCCCTGGGATATCCTTCTGCTTTCTATTTCAGAATGAAGAATTTCTCCTATCTTCTATACACAAATCCCAAGGATGCTGGTTTGGGACAAAAGGGGTTATCTAAAGATAGTATTAGACATCTATGCCCAAATAACTGACCTGCCCCTGTCAGAGATGCCTTAGAGAAAATTATTTCCAGTGATCCCTGTTAATTTGCTGCTGCTAAGTTAGTTCCCAATTCTCTCAAGAACCAGATTGCAGGCAGATTTAGGGAGCTGCTGAAATATGTAGTTCTGTATGACTACTAAGAGACCAGTAATATTGTACTTTCATACCTATGATTTTTTTTTTTTTTTATTTGGTAGCTAGTGCTGTAGTAGTGAAAAAGTAATTATTGTACGTGCATTCCTCAAAGTTACAGGATATTCTAATTCATTTTGATTTCCCCCAGTTTTGTGGATTCTATTTCCTGCTAGCCTGAGTTTCTAAAATGTGCATACTCGTGTTCAGAACAATAGCATCATAGGCCAAGCTCAGTCCTCAGATATTACAAACTTTTGTAATTGAATAAGTTACATTGGCGTTTCAAGTTACAACATATCTTGCACTCAGTGCTGTGTAAACAGACCTGTGTTATTCTATTTTATATGAAATATCTTCCTCTCCATGTCATTAAGAGTAAATTTTCTCAAGTAATCTTGCTTATGAATCCATATTGCCAGCGTAGTTCCCACACACAACGGATACCTGCTGCCTTTTAACTTACCATATCTCTTACATGTCACAAAGTTCTGTGACATTAGTATAGATATGCAAGAACTGATCATCTACAGTTCTTAATTATTTTGTTGTTGTCCTCCATGTGGAGGAATACGTTTAACTTTAAGCAGCAAGCTTTTGTAATCTTAACACTTACTTAGGGATCTATTTAAAAAGCATTTCAGGTACAATGAATCATTTAAAGATAAATCTATAATTTCTTGTTATCTCAAGCTTAGATGGAAATTTTGCTCATTTGCTTCTGTGAACAAGGCAGAATTATTGTTGTTTTGGTCTGCATTTGTTCAATTACTTATCATTGCAAAAGCACACAAATGCACAAGTTGTTTGTCTTGCACTAAATCTTGAAATTATGTATGGAGAAGTTAAGAAGTACTTGGCTTGCCCCTATATATTTGTTAGTCAGAAGCCTCTATGTGACACAATGGAAATTTTGTCTAGCAAATTCCTGTATCATTCAGTGTTTGGAATAGATGTCACATTTATTGACCCATTGATGACTATCTTTATTTTATTTTTTCTTTTGCATTCAGTCATTACTATTTTCTGTAAACCATAAACAATATTAACAAGACCTTAATCAATTTTGTCATGTTCTTCAACATGGTAGTATCTGGAAGTCTTGCAAAGACTATGGCTTTTACAGTATCACAGTATTAGCAAGGTTGGAAGAGACATTTGGAGATCATCAAGTCCAACCTGTAACCCAAACAACCCTCCATCTAGACCATGTCACTAAGTGCCTCATCCAGCCTACTCTTAAACACCTCCAGAGATGGTGACTCCACCACCTCCCTGGACAGCCCATTCCAATGGCACATTACCCTTCCAGCAAAGAATTTCTTCCTAATATCAAGTCTAAACCTCCCCTGGAGCCTTAGACTGTATCTTCTCGTTCTGTTGCTGGTTGCCTGAGAAAGGAGACTGATACTCACCTGTCTACAACTCTTTCAGGTAGTTGTAGAGGGCAATAAGGTCTCCCCTGAGCCTCCTCTTCTCCAGGCAAAACAAATCCAGCTCCCCCAACCGTTCCTCATAGGGCTTGTGCTCCAGCCCCTTCACCACCCTTGTTGCCCTTCTCTGAACACGTTCTAGTATCTCAACATCTTTCTTAAACTGAGGGGCCCAGAACTGGTCACAGTACTCAAGGTGTGGCCAAACAAGTGTTGAGTATAAGGGGAAGAATAACTTCACTAGTCCTGCTGACCACACTATTTCTGATGCAGGCCAGGATGCTATTGGCTTTCTTGGCCACTGAGGCACGCTGCTGGCTCATGTTAAGTTTCCTATCCACCAGTACTCCCAAGTCCCTTTCTGCCTGGTCACTCTTCAGCCACTCTGTCCCCAGGCTATACCTCTGCATAAGGTTATTGTGGCCAAAGTGTAGAACTCTGCACTTGGACTTATTGAATCTCATTCCATTGGAATCTTTCCATCTCTCCAGTCTATCCAGGTCGCTCTGTAGAGCTCTTCTACCCTCTAACAGATTGATACCTGCTCCGAACTTGGTATCATCTGCAAACTTACCTATGATAGACTCAATCCCTTCATCAAAATCATCAATAAATAAGTTCAACAGGACCGGGCATAACATCGATCCTTCGGGGACACAACTAGTGACTGGCCTCCAGCTGGGTGTGACACCATTCACTACCACTCTCTGAGCTTGGCCATCCAACCAGTTCCTAACCCAGCACAGGATGTTCCTGCCCAAGCCTTGGGCTGCCATCTTCTCCAGGAGTTTATTATGGGAGACAGTGTCAAAGGCTTTACTAAAGTCTAGGTGTAGTACATCCACAACCCTCATCTCATCTACTAGGTGAGTTACTTGGTCATAAAAGGAGATCAAGTTGGTCAAGCAGGACCTACACCTCCTAAATCCATGCTAGCTGGGCCTGATCTTCTGGTCATCCTGCGAGTACTGCATGATTGCACCCAGGATTATCTGCTCCACAATTTTACCTGGAACCGACGTCGAACTGACAGGTCTGTAATTTCCTGGATCGTCCTTCTAGCCCTTCTTGTGGATGGGGGTCACACTGACCAACTTCCAGTCATCTGTGTCCTCAAACATTATTTTCATAACATTGTGATGGTCAAAAGTAACTCTCAGGTTTGGTTACCAGTGTGACAACTTGTTTGTTTTTTCCAGCTGCTTTTATGTTAGTTAGTTAGTTAGTTTTTAGGTTAATCGATTGTACAGACTGTCTTGATGGCAGATGATGCTGTGAATACTCTATAGTTCTACAAATTAAATATTCAGAAAATAAAAAATACAAATTGGTTTAGTAAGCTTTTTCTGTCACATCATATTTTTCACTTGTAGCCTTCTCATTGTTGCCTGCAATGAATATACAGTCAGACCTCTTGGACTTTGCCCCCCCCTATATTGCAGCTTCATATCTTAGCTACATGATTTTTCAGGGATTAAGGGGGCCTTTTTCACAACTGTGCATGTACAACCTGGCATGCATGAATATTCAATTAGGCAGTCATGAATATGCAAATCATCCTGCACAGCCACTGCGGTGGTGACGACACCACCGCACCCTCCCGACCCTGGGACAGCAGTGGTGGTGGCCCCGCCGCTTTTCCCTGCTCAGCATGGCCACTGCGACAAATGATACACAGCAACCCAGCGTCGAAACAGTGCTGGGGGGCTGTGTGAGGGTGCAGGGGAAATTTGCATATTAAGGAGCTGTTAATCAATGTGGAAGGCAGGCTTCACGACACCCGAATAAGACCATGGTTCCATGGTATATGAGACCCGACCGTATACTTGGATTCTCTTTAAGTAGCAGAGAGATGAAAAGTAAGTTCAGAATTGTTCCTCCTTTGGCCTCACACTGAGGTGGGAAACATGGGCTCAAACATAAAATGGGAAGAGGAAACAAAAGCAGAAGCTGAGAGTAGAGTTCACAACAGGAGCAGAACTACCTTCCTTCCGATTTCCTCACCACTCTTGCTCTTTCACACATTGTCCAGATCCACATCTTGCTGTTGGCAGATGATGAAGCGAGGCTGAGCCCTAGGACACTGGGGTATGTATCTCTTGCAATTAGAGAAAAGGAGTAAGTACACGCTGTGAAGAGATAAAATTAAATTTTATTTTAGGACACTGGCTGTATTTCTGACAGATGGACCAGCCTTCTGACCCATATAGCCTCCAGCCCCCTCCTTCCAGTGAGGAACACGTCAACCTGAAAGATTAAAGTTCAGCAAAATTATAAGCCACCAAAATCAGGGCTTTATAATGGGAACTGTCATCTAACTTGAATAATAGTCCCATTCATAATACTTATACTGGATCTTAATCTCACTTAAAGTGAAATTACTCCAGGGACTTAAAATAGGAGTATTTGTAATTTAAATGTCTTTTGAGGCTCTTTACACCTTAGCTATAGTGTACAAAGATGTGCCATATGCACTGTCTATGAACATGTCTGCGTGTATGTACAAGTGTCTGTATATCAATATGTATTATTCATATTTTTTGAGATAAACAGATAACAATATATAGATAATAATGAAAGCAAGGTTAATAGCAATTATTTCCTTCTCTGGCTATTGCTAATATATTTGTTTAAAATCTCTGAGAAAACATTATTTTCTGTTCTCCTTTTCAGTGGTAAAACAGAGTAGAGAGAAGAGTGGAAAGAGAAAAAACAAGGGCAGAAGAAGAAATGCAGGTAATAAAAAGAAAATTATTGCTATTATCAATTGGAGAGGGAGAAAAAAAACTTCAGGTAAAATAAAATATTTGCCTCTTGTAATATATTCTATTGAAAGGCCTACAAAGCAACTATGCAGTCACCTTTGTTTTATGACCAGAGCTACGAAATACTTTATGTGCTTAGGCCTGAGAACTAAAAACACTGAATTAAATTTTCTCAAGGCTAAAACTCCTTAGTATTTTCAGCATACATTTATACCATTGCTCATAAATTTTCTATTAGAGACACTCTCACAGTGAACTCTCAGCAGGATACAGAATTTCATGCTACTTATCCTGTGCTGACCATAGCTTCTCCTCTTCAGCAAAAGCTCATCCATTTCTGCAAATTATTATTGCTCTTGCAGGTAGAACTTCATTATAGATGACGCACATATGCCAGACTCATCCAGTATTATAACACTTTCTGTCACCTTCATCCAAACAACATCTGGCAGCAGTACCCAGAGTGACATTTCAGACATGTAAGCAGAACTAAAATGAAGAAAAATATGGTGGCAGTGACAATACAAGTAGAGACCAACTTCCTCCCCAATTAAGTCAACATGCTGCTATACTTCAGTGACTCAGAGCCCTGTTCATTCCCAGTAGCCTATTTTCTGTTATGTAGTCTACAACAATCCACTTTTTCATAGTGTTCTAGGTCAGGTCCTCTTCATGAGAGAGGAGGACAAAGGTTGAATACAGCTCTTTGAACCTGATGTCCAAGACTCAGGTGAAGATATGCACCTTCGACTTTGTGAGGGATTGTATACAAGCATGCTCTTTCTTTTGTGGATAACACGCTGTGAACTGAATTCACTGCAACATCAGCAACCACTTCAAAGCCCTGTAAAGCAGAAACCCTATTTTTACCCACAACAGTGTCAGCTCTGTATTGTTACGTGTCACTATTTATGCAGTTTCTTCAAAATGTTCCAGCGAAATCCATTGAAGACACAAAAGTGATAAAAAAGTTATTGGTCTCTTTGAGGCTTGAACCTCCAATAAGTTTTATGGATGTTTAAATGTCACTCTTAATTTTTAATATAAATGCAAAATGTAAGAAATTCTGACAAAGTTGTAGTTTATGGATTCCAGAGAAAGGAAGTTTTAAGTATTTTAAATTTCAAATATTAGCAGAGAAATTCAAATACATATATAATTATGTGTCTTGCCATTGCCTATTTGCATTGAAGGCATGCACAATTTCTGCCTGTTATAGACTTTATGTCGTCACTGTTTACCTACAAAACACAAGAGGAAACATTCTTAAGAAGCTTCAAAGTAGCAGGGACAGATTTCCTGTAGTAGGAGACATTACTATCTGGATTTTAGATCTGTATCACACTTACTGGACACAGCTCCTTCAAGGGTAAAGTGAGCCTTAATGAATTAGCCTTAATGTGTAAAATAATTCTTACTAGCTGCCATTAGTACCTATTTTTTGTGCATAGCACTTGTGACTTCTTCTACAAAAACAAGGTTACTTACCCTAATCTGGAGGATTTAGAAATGGAACCCAGACAATGAGAGAACATTGAGTAACACCTGTTTACCGTGTCTGCCATTTCTTCTGGGGACTAGTTGTATTTACAGTGCATCTTTTTTTGAACTTTGATATAACAATTTTTAAAAATTCTTTTCTCTTTGTCTTGTTCCACTGTGGATTTCTGAGGTTTTTATATTTCTGGTTTGCTCTTTATATGCTTCTTCCTTAATCACTACAGCTTCTCCTTTACTTGAAAGATCCCTTTCATGTATCTTCTATAACTTCCTGTATAAAAAGTAGAGAAAAAAACAAAATAGAAACATTCTAATGTGTCTGAAAGAATAGTAATATTTTAAAAGCCATAATTAAGTCCTACTCAGCTGTGCCACGAAACAAAACAGTACTACTAATTACAAGCTTCTGCTGTTATTGTTGATTTAAGTTAAATGTTAAGAGGAAATTCTGTATTGTGAGAGTGGTGAGGCACTGAAACAGGATACCCAGAGAAGTGTTGCCCCATCTATGTAAGGCTGGTCTATTGGAAGGTGCTCTTGTCCTTGGCAGGGGGTTGGAACTAAATGAACTTTTAAGATCCATTCTAATCCAAACCATTCCATGATTATACAATTATCAGAGGCAAGCTTGAGAAACTCTCCTTATGCACTGAACAGTTTCTAATTACTTACCGTATTGCAAACACTGGAATTCACAGTGTCTTTTCTTTGGTTGCCATTCACTTCCCAAGCGACCAAGAACGGGAGAATACAAAATCAATTTCCATCCATATAGCTCTCTGAGCAAGACCCTATATCCATTTGGAATGACAAGACGTACTGAATATACTTTGGGGATCCGAATCAAGCTGATATCTCATGTGTACTTGAGAATCAAAGAAGTCTGAGAAATGGAAGAAGCTGAATAGATTTTATTGTCTGGCAACCACCTTTGTAAATGCAGCAAGTCCATCTCCAATGGAGGCTGTGAATAGAAGGCAACAATGAAACTGCATCATTACTTTTCCAGGAACTAATTGTAGAGGCTGCATAACTTTACACTGGCTTCAGTGACACCCTGCAATCTGTGAGTCTTCATCACTTTGCATGCCAAAGTCTTCTGATGTAGCCATGAGAGGTCCTGCCCATGGGCGATAAAGCCTGTGCTTGTTGGGACCTGTGTTTCAGCCCGGTTCCCTCCATCCTCCTGTGCCTCTTTCTCACGTGGGGAATATCTCTCAACATGATAAATGCAATGGAGAAGCAGAAAATTTTGGCACATCTTAAAGATTTCCATAATGTTTCTGGTGAGAAAGACAGACTTTTCTCTGGTAGGTTGGTTGCCTAGAGGTAATCAAGGTCAGAAAGTTTTCAGTTAAGGTCAGAAACAGTTTGTTCTTTTACAGATTAACAGAAAACTGGTTTTATCTCCAACTATTCTTGGTAGCACTGATCAATTAAAGTCCTCAGCATGAAAGTTTGGAAATACTGCTGCATAGCACTGATCCAATAATTTTGACTTATGGATCTGCTCCTCTGTCATCAGCATGGAAATATTCTCTGGCCTTAGACTCACTGCCAGGGGTGGCAACTGCTAGAGAAAATATCAGTTTTACTGCTGAAAGCAACTGCTGAAGCATGAAGTGGTGGGAAGTAGTAGCAGCAGTAGTCTGTAACAGACTAGAGGACAAATGGTGTGTAGGATCCTCTGTAGTGGGAGAACACAGGAGACGACAAAGTCGAACACTAGAATTTGACACAAGTTTACCTGAGACAATAGTGAGGGACCCCTGAATAGCCAAGAAGTGGTCACTGAGCATATGGAGAAAAGGCCTCAGCCTTTGCATGAGGACATTGTACTTCAAATCTCAGGGTGTGGCCACATGATCAGACCCAAGACTGTTGAGAGGGATGTAGTTTACTGCTGAATTGGCACTGACATCTGTATATACCGGAATGCCTTATGAAGGGCTTCTACTCATCTGGCTGTAGTGCCTATAGTGTTGCTTTTCCATTATGCCCATGTCTGAGGATCTGGGGCTCAGAAGTTTAGGTGTGGTGATTAGGAGTCCCAAGGATAACATTAACTCTGGCTTGTTTTGTTCTTCACTGGTCGTATGTGTGCAGTCTTCATAGTTCCAGGAGGTTATACTTGCATGTCTGTTCCATGAACACTGCACATGCTGGGAGAAGAGGCTAGGCACATCGGTGTTATAGATGTCTGTAGTAAGGACATGACTGCTCGGGGGAACTTTGCCAGGATTATCTTCCATTCTCCATCTGCACAGCAGTGTGAAGCATTCAGATTATACAGCTAATAACCTAAATAACCTCCTTCATCTCATTGATTTTTATTTTTAAATGTTTAATAAATCTTTATTTTAATAAAGATGTATTAATTTATAAATTATATTAAATTATAAAATTCAATTTTAAATTTTAATATCTTTCCTAAGATATTCTTCCCTAATTTCTCCTCCTCTATTCACTAAAACATTTTCAGACCACTTGGGTGTTAATACTACCTCGTTCAGCTTGGACTAGAACGATCCAGCATTTTTAAGACTTTAGAAGCATAAGGTTATTTTACTGTTCTGCAAGGTTTTCTTTCTTTCTCATGTCAAGATAATTAACACAAATTAACATTTTTCTTCAGATGAGTGAAAATTGGCTCAGAAAGCTAAAAATGTTAATTTAATAACCTTGTGCAAACTGATACCTTGCATAATTTTGGCAAGGTAGATATGCTTTAAGTGTATAGTTTTGCCACAAACTTACGATTTGGCATTAGCCAAGCAAGCTTGATGTGCTGACTGCTGAACAAATTATTGTGTATAGGTTTTTGAGTTTCACATCTCTCTATTCAGCTAAAGGTGCTAACACTGTTCACAGTTTCAGTCCTACAAATAAGAGATTCAATTGATCCATAGACCTTATTGAAGCATTTTGATTGATATAAGCCCTGGAAAGCAAAGATGCGTTTGTCCTTATGAATGTCTTTGATGTGAAAATCATCCTGATAAATACTGAGTGCCAAATCAGCAAATTTCAGCTGTTAAGTTTTGACATCAACAGCACTAGGTAGAAGTGACAATCAAGTGGTCTTATCAAGGTTTTTACTTTGGTTTTGATACTCTTGTAATTGACCATCATTATTTTTTATCACCCATCTGTCTTCTTTTCTAATTCAAGTGAGAGCCATTAGGAGCCCAATCTTGCCATGGGAGAGAAAACAAACACTTTCCCCTAAGAAAACTAGAGATAAGTTGAAGGACTAAAAGAATGATAAACTAGTAGTATCCTAATTGATTTTAGGTTTTGGTAAACTTCTGCTTTACTCCTTTGCTTTTTATGTGGGTTTTTTTCACTTACAATTAAAAATGTCTTGCAAGATTGTTTGTGTTTGGTTTGGTTTGGTTTGCTTGTGTGTTTTGGGGGTTTTAGTTGGTAGTTCAACTGGAAGAAAATCAGTCCAAATATTCCAGACTGTGTAGGACTGTGAAACGTCTTTCCTCCTTGTTATGGGGACAGCCCTTTTGTTCTGTTGTAAAAGTTCTCTCTTTTTTACTGGAACAGACAATAGGGTTTCCTTTCTTATCTTCCCTTCCCTCCCCTGCAAGGCATGTGGCCAGAGGAGGGGCTTTCTCCTTTCTATTGGACAAACAATGGGGGATTCCTTTTTTTATGTTCCATTCCTGGCAAGGCATTTGACTTGGGGAGGGGCCTGAGGGCCTGGGTGGGCTGAGTGATGGCCAATGGCATGTGAAGACACACCCACAAGGCATGTGACATGGGAGGGGCCCAAGGCCCTATAGCTACAGCTGCTGGGCCTCAAGGAGAGGGGGTTGTTTGTGGATCTTCTGGCCTGAGGAAGCCTTGTTTTTGCCTCTGGTCTCTACCGCTGCCGTTTTGCCCAGGACCANGCTGCCATTTTGCCCAGGACCACTTGGACCTTTGACTCCTTATCTCAGTACAGCCTTCCCGCTGCTGACCGCTGGATCTCCCTGCAGCCCCTTGGACATTTCAGGAAAGGATCACTGGCTGTTACTCCACTGGTATGTCTACCCTGAACCCTATTTCCCTGCCCCTGGAATCCCAGAGGTGCCCTGGTCTCCCTTGAATTTGGCACCCCCCTTGTGCTTGTTTTTTTCCAGCTGTCTACAATTGTTATTGTTCCATTGCTTTTGATATTGTTATTGTTGTTGTTCAAACATATATATATATATATTTGTTGGGGTTTTTTCTTTCTCCCAATAAAGTTCTTATTTCTCTCTA
>WEKX01019064.1:70596-92726 GCA_013390025.1 Pitta sordida
CTGGATCTCCCTGCAGCCCCTTGGACATTTCAGGAAAGGATCACTGGCTGTTACTCCGCTGGTATGTCTACCCTGAACCCTATTTCCCTGCCCCTGGAATCCCAGAGGTGCCCTGGTCTCCCTTGAATTTGGCACCCCCCTTGTGCTTGTTTTTTTCCAGCTGTCTACAATTGTTATTGTTCCATTGCTTTTGATATTGTTATTGTTGTTGTTCAAACATATATATATATATATTTGTTGGGGTTTTTTCTTTCTCCCAATAAAGTTCTTATTTCTCTCTATACATTATTCAAGTATTTCTAAATTCATACACTGTCTTAATTGACACCAGGACACTCCTATTCTGTTTTCTGTTTCTAGTGATTGAAAGAGGAATTTCTTCTGGACTAGAGATAAAATGTAGATAAATGTCACTTTACAATTTTGTTTGTAGTCTAGCAGTGAAGAAAATTTGTAACTGGTACTTTGGTGATACTTGGGAATTTTGAAACTAGAAAATGTACCCCCAAAGTTTGATTTTCCTTTAGAAAAATCCAGCTGTTTATTCAGAAGACTGTTGTCAAATGTAATTTCTACCCGCATATCACAATCTCTTTGGCTTTATGAAATTCAAGGAACTTGAAAAAGGATTGAAGACTGAAAAGCTGCAATACTAATGCTTGCTCCTTTGAGATAGTAAAGGGCCTTATCAAACATAGACAATGCAGCGGCTTAGGGTTTCTCTGGTCTCCTGGTACAGTGGGTCTGGGGTTTTTTAAATGTCCACAAGTGAATGCAGAGGGAGGAAGGGAAGAACCCACAATAGTAATTAACTAAAATCACAGAAGAATTATGTAAGCTGTCGTATTTTTTTTTTCATAAGGTGAGACTGTAATCTCTTCACTCCATTAACTGGCAGGCAAATAATTAATGAAAAGATGGAAATCCACAAGAACAGCTTCAGAACTTCTGAAAATAAAGTTCTATGTCAAGAGTCAAGCTGATATGATGGTAGCTATTTCACCTCAAAACTTTTCCAAAGAAAGACAGATTTGAAATAATGCCAGAGAAGCCAAGAATAATGCAATCTTCTTTGGGATGGTATTATCTGCAATGGAAAACTTGAAAACCTCTGAAGATTATGGATTGAGAAGAACAATAGCTACCTGCTGCTATTCAGGAGAAATGAAAAAGCCATAAGAATGCACAGTATGCCGTCTTTGAATGGGAAACATTCCCCATTTGGTGAAATCACTTTAACCACTGATTCTTAATGCTGCATGAAAGGAAGTTATTTGTTGAGTCCAAAGAAAGAGTAAACATAGTTTTTCTTCTAATATCACCAATTCTTTCATTGGCAGACAGAAGTATTAATGTTTTTCTTCTGCCTGTCATCTTCCCCTGCCTGACCTAGGGTAAAAAATCCACACTGAATTTTCTTTAGTTCCTGTCATTAGCCATATATGGACCCTCCATGCTTGAAATCTGTGTATTAAAATGAGTCAGTTCTGTAGCTGATTTTATGGCCAGTAGAACTCCAAGTGCTTAAAGCAGTGCTAAAGTCTGCCTCTATCTTGCTTTATTTTCCTGAGACACAGTATTCAAAGAGCATTGCCCCTACCATGTTTCTGTGAACAGAAAGGCACTTATCAAAGTACAGATGTCTCCTTTGCTTGGTATTCAGCTAAGACTTCATTTTCCTTAATTCTTTATGGTAAGAATGTCGCTCTGAGCTCACTGAGATCAAGAGTAGTTGAGCCAGGACCTTCTAAAGCCTATGACAACAAACTGTGTCTCACTGTGACAGAGGGGCTTTGTGAATTATGTCCATAAGGACTTTGACGTGGCAGCAGGCAAGCAAGATAGAGGAGCTACAGGGCACGGCACCATTTTATCAGCATAGCCCACACAGGCCTGACAGATTGTTATGCCTGAAATAAGTTCAGTGAAGTTGCTGCTTAAATAAGTGATTATTATCTTAGTAAGCCAGAGGCTCTGATCTGCTACCTTCACGGAGTATGATCTCAGATGAGTGGCAGATAAAGTTAGGGATCCAATAATGTGGAAATGACTAAGCCTTGACATTGATGCCACAAAGTGACCAGCTAGACCACTAACCTTACCAGAGCCCCCACCTTGTTATCGGTCTAACAAGTCAAAACTAGCAGTATCTATAAAGGCCTTAATTTGAAATCAAGGCACCTTTGAATGTTGCCTCTTAAGTAGATCCAAAAAACGTGTTTTATGTATTATCCTGTAATTGTAAGATGACCCTTAGCTTCTGAGGCTGCTTGCCTGGGGCTTTTCAGAGTGTCTGCTTTATATGTTCATGATAACTGCAACAAATTTGATGCTGCTGCTAGAACTGCTAAGTGACATCTGAGTTAAAATAAAAGTTTCTGGTGCCCTGAAGCACAGAAAACAGATACTTCTCATTCTCGTTTCCTGTTGGTAATTTTGGGGAGACCTACTGTATATAGTAGGTGAGTACCACAGTGTCAGAACAGCATAAAAGGATGTTGCAACGATTCTTAAGGTAATGTAGGCTTTTATGTTTCCTTGGATCGGCTACTACATAGATCTGTTGAAGCAGGATTGAGACGTTTCACAGATGTGAAAGACTGCTGTTCCATGACTAAACACAGGAGTTAGTGCAAATGGTCTTTCCAGTCACTAGGTATTGTAAATCTGAAGAGGGTCAAGAAAGTGCCTTAGGAAGTTATCCAGTGATCTCCAGTAAGCAGGTTTATTGTTCTGAGTGTTATACATTCTCCCTGGCAGTCAGAGGTTCCAGCTTCATGGCTAAAGCCAGTACAAGCAGTTCCCATATTCTTTCTCTGGCCATTTTTTTTCTGTCCTTGTGTTTCAGGGTTTTTTCCTCCCACCTATCACCTCAGCTGCACAAAATCTGTTCTGTGGTGGGCTGAATAGGAAACTGGATCACTGAACTCAGCTAATTAAAAGTATTCTATTAAAGAAAAAAAATAATAATAAGACTGCAATGTGCCAAAATCAGTTGTGACAGATGGCATCTGTTTTCCCTGCCCTTGCTTTTGTGTGCCTTTAAGATGCCTGAGCAAGGTGAAGCCTCCAGAAAGAAGAGAAATTGCTCCTTTTGTTAGGGATCAATTGTAGCTGCTCAAAGAGGGATGGCTTGGGGGACTGCAGAGTGCAGCCAGGTGCACCTACTTTAGACTCCTTGCGATTGAAGTGGGAAGGAGAGAGATGTCAAAGACAATGTAGAGCAGCTCTGCTAAGAAAGTCATCAACTGATTAACGTCTAGAAACTAAGTGAGGGGGAAATTTTCATTTCTAGTGTTTAAACCTACTTGGTTTGCATTTCCTAAATTTAAAAATCATGAATTGTCATCATTTTTTGTTCTAGAAGTCCTAGGGCATTCTAGCTCTTGCTATGGAAAGAGAGGCTAGGCAGGTGCAGATCCACTTCAAAGCCATAGCCAGACCTGTTACGTTGAAACTACAGCCTTGTTAAGTAGCCTGTGTACTATAATCATACCCAAAGTCTCTTGTATATTTATTGATAACTTGTGCTCATGAAGTCTTTTCTAGTAACTTTTAACCTTTGCAGGAAAGTCTTTGTCTCTTGCAAAAGCTCCACTTGCTTGTTGGCATTCCTCTTTTTCCTCTTGTTTTGCATTTCAGTGGATGCTAACATTTATATTTTAGGCATCTGCTTTGTCTGATATGAAGACACTTGCCTAAAATGGGCTTCAAAGAAGAGTTGGCACTACTAAAAGGTACTCTCAAGCCAGGAAAATCTTCCAACAGTATTTTGAAGGTAGACAGGGGAATTTTTGTATAATATTGTTGACTGATTTCTCAGCAAAGTCACAGTATGACTAGTTTTGTCATAAACCCACTCCAGAAGAGAGGGTATGTTAGAATATGAAGAAGAGCAGAGTCTAATCCTTGCCTAGAATCCTGGAATGTTTTTAGGGCTTCTAGAGCAAGGCTCAATTGCTACTGGAAATCAGTTGAAGGAACGCAAATGTAAGCAGCTGTTGCATACAGATCTGAAGACAGCTTAGAAGTATACCCATTAAACAGTATAAACTTAAGTGAGGCATTGATGCTGTTAATAATGACTCCTGCCCTTAAGGGATGTTATCGCTGAGCAAACTTCTCTCACAAGATACTATATAGAATACTCTATTGTATTTAGTTTAGGTCTCTTTAGCCCTGTATGTGCATTAAATTTATAGACTCATATCCTGAAGTGGATTAAAAATTGCATGTGAGGTCAAAAGAAAATTATGTATATGTTGCTGGAAAGAAATATTGAAATAAATTGGGTTTTTTTATGACTAAAAGACTGATACTTCATGGCTAGCTGAATTATAGGGGAGATGATGAAACCATGCATAAGAAAGTCAGGCAAACATTTGTCAGGACAGAACAGAACCTGCTAGAAAAATCTGGGTTTTTTTTAAATCTGTTAGTAAAGTCTTTTCCCCTTGTATTTTGCAGGTGATGTGTGCTGTTCTGTGTCTCTTTTCCTTCCTTCCCCACTAGCTTTTTACAAGGAGAGGAAGAAGGAGTGAGTCTGTCGCTACTGAGGGATGCAGCTACTTATAAACCAAACTGACCAATTAAAACACTCTACAAATTGGTTAAAAAAAATCTTCTAAATTCACTCCTATGAATTCCAAATCCAGAGGAAACTGTGTTTTCTGCTTGTCCGGTCCTGGGCTGATCTCTGGCAAGCCTTGCTGACACTCACCTGGTTTCATACAGTAAATGGGAGGTGTCTGTTGGTACTCACAGTTAACAGCAGTTTTTACCAGCGTTAGTTATGTTGGAAAGCTAAAATATCCCAGTTTATTCATAGCACTCTTCCCTCCTTTGCATAAGGATTTTGTTTAATAAGAGCTTTGGGACGTGTACTGTTTTTACTCTATATTTTCTCATAATACAGTGTGATGGGACTCATCAGAAGTTCCAGGCAGCACCCTGCTAGAAATAATTAATAATATTACTTCACACTAGGCAGTTCCTTTTTGCAGATTTTAAAAAGCTTTTCAAAAAGAAGTAGAAACATTAATATCCATATGTTACTGAAAGAAAAGTGAAGAAAAAGAGGTTTAATCTGCAGTTACACAGTGTGTCCTGGGAAAGCAAGGGGAAGAATCAATATCACCTAACTGAGTCTCTCTTGATCACTCTTGTTGGTCACCATGAAGGTGGCATGTGACGCTTGCAGAGCCCTTCTCCTTCTCCTGTGTTATGGTTAGGGCTCAGTGCACATCCAGATGTTAGACAGGGAGGGGGAAGGATTGGAATTTCCTGCTTGTACCTTGCTATTTCCATTTCTTCTTGTAATAACTCACAAAAGATTCATCTATTCTACAGCATAGATGATGTAGAATATGTGGCTACTGACTACTGCAACACCCTGACCAAGAAATTGATAGGATGTCACTCGCTAGGATGTAATTTCCAATAATCATATATCTTCTGTTTACCTCCCTCTCAGTGATTTACTGTGTAACAACTCCCCACCATATATCTGTAGGGAGCTTCTCTGCTCACCTTGGTTTCTGCCTTTCAAGATACTGCACTGCATGATGATAAGCTTCAGAGAGAAATGACTACTGTCGATAAACGCAGTCATCCATGCTCTACATTGCATTACCTAAATCCCAGGGGAGTGTCTATCTGCAGGTGAATGCTGATGTCAGAATCCATTTAGAGAAATGACTGGTGTTGGTCTGTTTATTTGCATACAGAAGTATCTGTAAAGCATCCCATTATTCCATTCCCTTGTTCTTTAACTGGCAACCATTCTCTGAGGACAGAACTATAAAAACAAGTCTTAAAAAGCTATGAAGTACCTTAAGAATTTTGTTTTTTCTTTAAAAAAGTTTCGGTTTTTGCTATGTAAATAGTAGTAAGTGAGACAGCGAGAGAGACTAGAACTGAAACCAGGAAAAAACATAATTTAATTTTGCAGAGCATTTCAATATTTTGCTTTTGGTATTTTTTTATTTGGTATAAAAATATTTCATTTTCATTCTCTGGGAAAGAAAACAGAAATGTGGACTCTGGGAGCCTTCTGTAACCAGCTGAGAAGTAGTCCACCCGCTATTTTCCCCCAGAGCCCTGAAATACTGAAGCCTCAGGAACAGCCACTCTGTCTTCTCAGGAGCCATTTGGTTAACTTTTCAAAGAATTGGTTACCATCCAGCAAACTCCCTTAGCACTGTGGCAGAGTTGAAATATCATCTCTGCATCTCATTTAAAGTTCAGGAAAAGAGTAAATTCTGGTTGAAAAAAAAAAGTGATTGTTCAAACTTGGAACAAAAAGATATGACCTTGTGTACTTAGTTAACCTTTAAAAACAAAGTTGTGCTGCTCTACACCAGACTGTATAAATAGGCACTAATGGGGTCGCAAACTGCTTTTAGAGAAACAGCCTTAGAATGTACAACTGCTTAAAAAAAAAAAAAGTCTTAAGACTTGTAGATCAGTTTCCATCCCTTCAAAGGCTGTGTCAGGATGAGAGAGAGAGGCAGGGAATGAGCTGGGTCTAGGGAACGCAGTTATTTCTACTTTCTAGCACCTGAGTTCCTGCAGGAAAATGGACAAGCACTACAAAGTTGCTTTTGTTCCTCACTGCTTGGAGAAAGGAGTAAAGAGTTGAGAGGTATGGACTTAATTGCCAGCAAATGTATAATTATTATTTTTTAGGGAGATGAGAGAAGAAGCTTTCAAGTCCTTCAGGGTATTCTGGGAGAATACTGAGCTGATACCAAGCCTGCCTACCAATATGCCTCTAATTTCCAATGCATATAGAGGCAGGAAGATTATCATTTCAGTAAAAGCTGCAGGCCTTTTTCTTCACTTTATCTCATCTATTTTAGATGTTTCTCAGTGGTGTGTAATTCAATTAATTAATGTCATGCAATGAGGTAAGTTAACCCTTGTTTGTCAGGCTGAGACCTTACCTGTATTTCCAGTTTCTTGTTCATAAAGGTTTTAAGAGGTACTGTGAACATTCTGTGTTGTTGATGTCCATTATTTGCAACTGATTCTTGAGAAATACACTTCTTTTCCCAGCAGTCTATGTTCTTTTTAGAGGGTCCTCTAATGCATTGCTATTAAGCAGACAGATACCTTCTTCTAACAGAACTTATAATTTTGGTTTAAAAACCTTGGGTTTTTTATTTCCATTGATGTTTTCACTGTGGCTCTGGGGATAATGTTTGCTACATGCCCCATCTGCCCCAGAAATTATATTCCACATCAACAACAACTATATATATTTTTACTATGTAAATATGGCCTTTTATTGTTTAGGAAATACAATACTAGCTTTGATAAAAGCTTTGGGCTACAGTGTTATTTACTCTGTGTACTAAACACTAGGTGAGGTAAGTCAAAGTGGACATGAAATAGAATGTGAATATAAACTCCAACCCTTTTCCTGGATACCTTTTTTACTGAACTCAGTTTGACTGAATGCAAGACATTTTGCAAGGCACTGAAGGAATGCACTCAGTAGTGCTGCTCATCACAGCTGGCAGGCATAGATATTCCAGTCTGGAGATGGTTTGGCTCTTTTGAAGGTCATTTGGTTCTCTCTTGGCAGGGAAAAATAAATACTTCTGGAACTGTGTTTGTGAGGGAGCAAAGCTGCAGAAGCTGCAGTTTCCAGGTCAAAAGTCCTGCAAGCACCAGGACGGTGCTTTGACCCTAAGGATTTTGAATTTTCAGCCCATTTTGTGGTCCTAGTGGAGAGCTGCAGAGACACCTATTTGGTGAAATAGCAGCAAGTATTAGCAAATTATTGTAGTATAAAATTACATTTCAGGTTAAAAAAAAAGTTAATAATTATGAATATCCAATATTCACAATTTTAGATTTAGGGCTTTGTCATTTTTCAGCATTCTTGACTTTCTGTGCTATTCTTAGACAGGAGTAGCTAACTAGCAGCATTACCTGTTAGCAGCAACTCCTATCAATACCTGATTTTGTGTGTGTTAACCATGTAACAGAATCACATGTGGTAAGAAACAGATGAGCTGACCGACAAGACTTGCTAGAGACTTCATTAATGTTAATTTAATTTTATTTTCATATTTATTCAACCAGCTGTGTGGTCACAAGCATTTAGTTAACAAGTGAGATGATTTTTTGCTTTTGGTCACAAAACATACACTGTTGCCCAGCTTTTACCACTCTAACAAAGTTAGTGGTTCCTTGCTCTTTTCACTGCACTTATAGCTAATATCAGTGTAAAGTATGCTATGAGTCAAGCAGCATTTGAATGTAAAGAAGAAGAATATAAATATAAAGGACTACATTCTGTAAGTTAGTCAAAGTTTGAGAGTGAGAACACGCAGTCTGCTCAGTATTTAAGCATCCAATTATTTTGTTCTGTGGCAGAAGTGTAGAGAATCACTTTCATAGGAGTTGCAAGTATACTTGTGAGATACTTCTTTTCTGAGTAAGAAATGTATGTGGATTATACTGGAATCTGCAGGAGATAAAACCCTTCGCCAGCCAAACCTAAGCAAGACTCGGGAGGATCTGTTGATTCAGAGACTTTATCTGAAGAAGGTTAATTTTCATGCAGCAGTAGGAATGTTTCGTAAGGTGCTTCCAGCTGGGAGCTAATTAGATGCTGCTGAGCCTGCAAGGGTCTCTAGGTGAAAAATATGACATATCTCATGTCACCATCACACTTCAGCAGCCCCATCACATCTTCCTGCACCTCAAAGGGGTCTCTCACATCTGGTTGAGCTGTGGGAATGCTGAAAGCATTTTCCTTCAGTTGTGCTTTTCAGCATCAGGTATGGACCCTGTTACACTCCTCTCTGCAGCCTCCTATTTTATTGCTTCCCCTACTGGGTTATGATGGCAAAGAAAGGGCAGCTCAGTGGGAGAAGATGACATTGCTACAGGGAGCTGGTAAACTACAAGCTTACCAAGTAATTCTTATGAGATGAGGAATATCTGATATACATAGCTGTTCTGATGTTGTTGGATCCTGACCCCCTAACTCTGTGTTCACACTGCCAGTTCTAAGACATTGCTGGCCACTTCTGCCATTAGTTCATTGTGGCTTGATGTGTTTCATCAGGAACAGTGTGGCCAGCAGGACGAGGGAAGTGATTCTTCCCCTGTACTCAGCACTGCTGAGGCTGCACCTTGAGTCCTGTGTCCAGTTCTGGGCCCATTAGTTCAAGAAAGATGTCAAGATGCTTGAATGTGTCCAGAGAAGGGCAACAAGGATGGTGAAGGGACTGGAGCACTGTGAAGAGCGGCTGAAGGAGGTGGAATTGTTTAGCGTGGAGAAGAGGAGGCTCAGGGGAGACCTTATCGCTCTCTACAACTCCCTGACAGTAGGTTGTAGTCAGGTGGGGGTCGATCTCTTCTCCCAGGTAGTCAGTGACAGAATGAGAGGATACAGTCTCAAGCTGTGTTGGGGAAGTTTAGGTTGGGTGTTAGGAAGAAATTCTTCACAGAGTGATTGACTATTGGAATGGGCTCCCCAGGGAGGTGGGAGTCACCGTCCCTGGAAGCATTTAAAAAGAGACTGCATGTGGCACTTAATGTCATGGTTTAGTGTATGAAATGATGGGCTAGACTTGATGATCTCAAAGGTCTTTTCCAACGTTGTTAATTCTGTGACTCTGTGATTCTCTTAAGGCATCCTGGAAGGAGCCTGAGCTGAGGACTCTGTTGAACACTGGGAAGCCTGAATTCCTGTGTGGCAATGAGAGGAATCATAACACACTCAGCCACATGCACTGTAAGGTGAGACACGATGACTGGCAGAAACAGCACTGCCCCAGCACTTTCTCTCGCTACCTGTGAAAGCTTGGCTGAAGCCAGAAGCTGAGTCTTGCCTGTGTCTGAGCAGCCCAGATGGTAAGACATAAGAGCTACTCTATGTGGTTTGAATTTATAAGTTGATATGGGATAGACAAAGTGAGAACTATGGCTAAGTTGCATTAAGGTTGCAGACATGGCTTAGTCACGACTTGGAGTTTCAGCAGACACTAATGCTGCTAAAGATTTCTGGAGATAAGGCTGTTTTAGTCGTAGAGACTAACTGCATATTTAGAAGTCTGACCTAACCTTGAAAATGCAACTCCCCAAAATAGGTTTTATTATATATATCAGTAACATCTGCAAACATTTCCAGTAACAGGTTTGAAATACCTGTATTCATTATGTGAACAGCTCTGAGGATAGCCAAATGGTATTCATCAGATAAATTATTCAAGATATTCCTTGTCAAATTTCTTGTATGTTCTTCATGCAATTTTTTAATTATTGATTTGCCGGCTCCAGCTAGTTTGGTGACCCAGCATTTCATAAGTATTGAGGGAGAGCAGCTTTGTGCAAACATCAGTGTCCATCGTAACCATTCAGTTTACAGCCAGTCAGTGCCTGTGAAAACTGCAGATTAAAGACAATCTGTTCTTGCATAGCTGGAACAGCAGGAATTGACTCCATAGGTGGTTGAGCAGCTCTGAGCAATACTAAACTGTAATGAATTTGTTTTGCTGAAAAGAGATGAAGGCTCAGGGCTACATCTACACAGAACATCCATGAAGCAGAAACTTACAGGAACACCATGAACTACCCAGAGACAGACTGGAATTTGTGTGCATGTATGTGTTTCGTTCTTTAGTGCGGTCTCTTTATCACACAAAACCAGTTATTATTTGAGCAGATTTGAGAATACCCTGTATGCATTTTCCTAAATATTTTCTGGGGATTGGCTTTTGTTATGTCTTGTTGCTTTTTTTTAACTGAAACCTTTGAATATGAAATGCTTTAGAAGTGTCTTCCCTTTCCTTGACTTTATTTTAAATTTGGGGATTTTTCTGGTGAAGGTATTTTACAGAATTTTTGTAGGATAATTTGCTAAACTGGCCATATGAGAGGAAATAGCACTGCAGCTTTTAAATGAGATACATTTGAACTTTGCATGCATATTATGTTCAACTTAGTATTTTCTTTAATGATATTAAATATAAGCAATAGTTAAATTAAAATTAAATAGAAATATGTTTTAATTTCATTTTTTTTCTTCCTATTTTTGTGCATTTTAGTTGGTTGGACAAGTACTTTTCCAGCTCTAAAAAAATGAGCTGAAAAGGCAAAAAGAACCTCCTTTTGGAAAAAGAGAAAACTGATTACCCCTCCTGCAAAGTGGAGAAAACCTGTGACCTTGTGGCTTAGAGCCACAGAGCCCTCACTGCCAGGGGAAGTAGGGGACAGCAGCAATATTCCCAATATTTGCAAATAGAGCAGTGGCTAAAGGAACTCCCCAAACTCAGTAGTGTGTTCTACATTTCAGGTGAAAAGGAGCAAATGCTCCCCCTAAAGGGAACCCATTGTTTAAAAAAATATTTAGACTTATTTTAAAGAACTTCACAATTAAAATTAAAACAAACAGGATAAGGGTATGTCTTGTCAGATGATTTCTAGCAGTCTTACAACAAGCCTCTTGGAAACTGTACGTAAAAAAGACCTAGACAATCTACAAGTTAATTAAACTTTGCTCTAGATTCTAACTTAACAGAGAAATAAGCTGCTAGATTTTTTTTCTAATACAACGTAATGGTCACATTTTACTTATGCAAACCATATTGTCATATGTAAGCAGCTGAGACTCTTTCTTTAACTCAAAATATTAAAATTTCAAGTATACCAAGGTTTTAACTTAGTAAGACTAAATCCCAATCCAGTCATAGATTTATGTTAATAATTAAGAAATTCTAGGCATTATTAGAAGTCTGATTCAACAAAAGCTTTAGTATTTTGAGTATGTTTAGAACACAAGTGACACGTAATGCTATTCTTCCATAAATATTTTAACACTATTTAATGCTTTTTCTTAATAATAAGATTGCCTACAGAAATGAAAATAATACGTGAGGTTTTATATTGTGCATGTATATGATGTATAACACTTAGGTTGTTTCATAGCTGTAACCATATGAGAGTCCAACTAGAGGATTTTTTTCTGTTGGGTTTTTTTCTACTTAATTATTTTGTACTTCAGTGCAGAGAAAAAGAAATGTGTCCCTAAAAAGCAGGCATTATAAATAGATTATGGGGCAATAATGTAAAAATTCTTTATAGTCAAATTTTATTCAGTGCTAGTCAAAAAGAGATTGTGTGGAAGAAGTGTTTTTAATTCCTTATATCCAGTGAACTTCATTTCTTTCTGACTTGGGTGTCTGTGGCAAGTTCTTGTCTTTTTTACCATTGGACTAAACAGGTGCAAATGAACAGAGATAAATCAGTTGCCTGTAAAACCAGTTTCAAAAAGAAACCCAATGTTTAGAAGATCAGCATAAGACTTCAGAGTTCTCCATTAGGCAGCTTCCATTAATCATCACGCTTTTTAAAACTCTGAGCTGAAGTTCAGCAGAAAACAAGTTTAATGCCTTTACTGGGTGGCTTTATTTTTGCACTTTGTAGTGCCATGCTAGGGAAGGAATTGGAGGAAGAACAGAAAAGCAGAAAAAAATTTTGTTCCACAATGGATGCCTGGAAGTTTTTCCCTTAAAACTGTGGCCTCAGTGCATATATACATATACCACCTTTAAGCAGAGTAGTCCCACTCCGCTCCCATCAGAGCTCACAGGAGCAACTCCAGAGCCCGTGATGAACTCTGCAGTCAGTGGGTAGTGCCTGCAGGGAGCTGAGCAGGAAGGCAGTGTGCTCCCTACCACTTGTGTTGCTAAGCAGATGGGTTGCTTTATTTCCTACCAGTTGGCACAAAGAATACTTGCAGCTCAGGGTAGAGGCAGCATCACTTTCAAGCTTGGCAATGCCTACAACAATCCCCAATTCCAGAGGAGGAAACAGTCCACAATCAGTAATATCTGAGATAGGTAGATATGGCAACCAACCCTTATCCTGTTAAAATGAACACTGAAATAAACTAAAGGCTGCTAGATGGATGTACTGTAGCTGGAGATATAGGGAGCTATAGTAATTATAGATGGTGAACCATGGTGTTCTCCAGCTCATTTCCACACACGGTAGGTAATTACTTCACTTCCAACCTTTGTTTAGATAGCCACTGAGGGAATCGATAGTAAGTCTAGCCCCCAAGTGAAGCAAGTTCACCTTTAAAATGTACTTTAAGTGTAGCTGCTGCAGAGTGCTTCAGTGCACAATAACATTTTCCCTGGGTGTCAAAATCAAGTGACTAAAAAGCAGGATAGGCACTGTGAATGACAAAGGTAACATTATATTACTTACATTTTTTGGCATGCTGCCATTATTTCATTTGCAGCTTTAAGGGGAGTTGAGATATATCTTCTGCATATTTAAATGCAGAACACGTTAAAATGCAGGCTAAAGAGAGCTACTCTATGCTTATTAAACATAACTGGGGTTTTGAAACATTTTATTGTGAAATGTGAGAGAACATTATTAAAAGTACCCATTGGTATGCCATGGGTAATTAACAATAATTATATTCTTAGTGGTCAGTTAAAATCTAGCTGACATAAAGAAGAAATTGCACACACATTTAAATTAAAATTATATTAAAGCACATTTTGAAATTGACCCAATAGGACATGCAGCTATATCTGTAAATAGCTATTAAGGTTTTGTCTAAATTATCTAAGCTTAAGGAGATAGTACATTTTCAATAAATGCTTGATTTAATGATAATAATTAAAAAACAAAACAAAACTGTAGTGTCATCCCAAAAAACCACAGTTCTGCTGACTAAAAAAAGCAGGTGGGAAACCTTCATATTACAACCCAATTTTATTCCATTTGAGCAAAAGATTCAGTAGTATAAAAAAATCAGTTGTAGAGCAAATGGAACTGCATGACTCAGGAAACTCCTAAGAGCTTAATTCTCACTCTTTCACCCAAACCCTGGCTTCTATCATGCCTGCAAAACTATGCTTGATGTCAACAGTGGAGAGAAACAGTTTTGTTCCTTTCTTTGTTCTTTCTGTTGTATGTTTCCAGCATCCAAGCAAAGTGCTTAATTAGAGCAAGCCCGAGACTTTTGACACTTCATCCCCTAATTTCTTGGGCTCTGTCAGGTCACTGAGATCTCCTACTCCTGTGCCTGGTCCGAGCGTGCAGCTCCCCCAGGAGCCAGGAATACTGATACAGGAATTGACTTGGTGACTGCCTTAGCCTTTACAGGGAGATAGATAGAGTGATTGTTTTGCTCATAGGATAAGAGTTAATTGCTCAAAGTCTACTGGGTCTAAATTGTTGTTGTGAGAGTCTGTTTCCAACTGAATGCACTTTTAAGTAGTTGGTATTTTTTTATATTGTAGTACCATCTAAGTCAGGATAGTTCTGTATGTAGAAATGTTCCGTTCTAAAGCATCTAAAACCAAAACTGATTTACTGAACTATCCATTTTCCCAGCTCTGATTAAGGAAACACATCCAATTACATAAGTATATTATTAATGTTCATCTGTAGTGTAGTAGAATTAAAATTGCAATGCCTCCCAATCACAGTCTAAACCGTGCAGTAATCAAGCATGAATTGAGCAAGTTCATTTTTCCATTATGCTGTTTTCAACACAAAGTTACCGTATTAGCATATGGTACCATAATATTGCGGTTCAAACTGCAAGGAAGAAATTCTTTATGATGAGAGTGGTGAGACAGTGGCACAGGTTGTCCAGAGAGGTTGTGAATGCCTCATCCCTGGAAACATTCGAGGTCAGGCTGGTCAGGGCTCTGAGCAACCTGGTCTAGTTGTAGTTGTCCCTGCAGGGGGTGGGAATATAGACGACCTTTAAAGATCCAATTCAAACCAAACTGTTCAATGGTTCTATAGAGATGCCATGATTCGTGCTTAGAACTGCACTTACCCTTAATCAATTTTAAAATGGAAGATAACAGGACATGAGTGAAAATCCCTAAACAGTAACATTTACTGAAATGTAGAGTAGAAACAGCATATTTAAAAAGCTTTCTGTTTTAGTCTTTTAATGTTTCTAATGCTGACTCCCTCTTCACTCTTGCCCCAATAGACCATATCAAAACAGGACTAACATTATACCACTGCCCTGAGTTCAAATCTACAGTACAGTGTCCAGGAGCCTAACTGCCAAATTTGAGTTACTGTATTCATTTAAGTATGTGCTGCTGCATTTAAATATCAGAGAGGAGGGGGAAAAGACAGGGGTTGTTTCTTGCATTTTTCTGTGTGGTAAAGAAGAAATCTTTATAAAATGATGCACTATAAGCAGCAAAAAGGCTTAAAAGTTTTATCTTTAGAAAAAAAATAAATAGTGTCCTTCGCAGTGTGCCAAGGTTTAAAAGCAATTATTTATCATTATATAACTTCCTTTTATCCCTTTTGTTCCTAACTCAATCCTTTTTTTTTTTTTTTTACTTCACTCATTTAGATAAAAATAGGCAAAACTGTGAAAATAATCCATCCTCTATCTGTCATTCATGGTTTTATGATATGCATTGCATTGGTAATTTCACCTACTGTGTAATTTTTGGTTTTAGCTAAGATTAACTAAGCTTTAAAGTACTTTCAATGCTAATAATACAGACTGTCCTTATATAAGCAATCTGTTCCTTTTGTGAAGATCTTTTCTTTACAATTTTGTGATAATATAGGTCTGTTTTTCTCTGACTCACTAGTCTGCACTTACATTATGGCATCTCGGAAGAATCTCCTCTGTAGCAGCAACCATGCACAAAGGAGAGATATGGTGACAATTCAGAAGAGACACCTGTATATGAGGAAAGAAGCATTAACTTCATATAGAATCTTTGGCTAAAAGCCAGTACAAGGCTCTGTGTGTAATGCTTTATTTAAAAGAAAAGAAAAAAAACAACCAACTTTAAAGAATGATCACTCTGCTGGGGGTAAAAAAAAATCTGTTTTTACATCTACATAGTGCTACTAGACCATGACTGTTCCCTTGGAGTTTATTCTCTATGTCACTTGCTAATGTTGGCTTAAAAAACCCAAACACATCCAGGTGCTAAACCATTAAATGCTAAGTGAAGACATGCTAGATTGCATAACTAATGACACTCTAAATTGAAAATAATAAGTTAGGGAATGTAAGTTTATATTTTAGGTCTTTGCAACAGCAGACTTTGACTTATTAAACACTAATGAGTACTTATGGGCTCATATATTGTTGAGCAGTTTTGCAGTCGTGAATATGCATCGTGAACTATGAGATCTTATGAGTACTTTATTGGAAAATAGCATCTACATGTGAAAAATTCTGCATTTAAAAAGAAATACTTTTTTTTCTTTTTTTGCTTTTCCTTATACTTAAACATACAGTAATGTTCCACATTTTCATTAGAGTAAGGTTAAACAGTTCAGGCAAAACGAAAACTGTCTAGAGTTTTTTATACAATTTTCTGAAATTGACTTTTTAGTGCATGAAAATTTTTGTTTCAGTTTCTTTGTTTGCTTTTTTGTTTGTTTTCAGAGGAAGCAGGCAGGAGTGTCCTTCTGCTCCTAAGATGCAATAGCAGTTGTTCCACACATTGTGAGCCCAAACCAGCTCTTCTCTGGTAGTGGGATCTCCACCCACTTCTGGGTCACTGGAGCAGCTGCTGCCTCAAGACCATCTAGAACATGTAACTCTGAAAGTATCAGATTTATTTGAACTTTTATTCACTAGTCACAGGTTCACAGGTTATTCTGAGTTGGAAGGGACCCCAAGGATCATCTAGTCCAACTCCCAAGCGAACGCCCACCCATGGATCAGACCCACAACCCTGGAACCATTGGCACCACTCTCCATCCATCCAAGCCTCCCATCGTCTAGACCATGTCACTGAGTTCCTCATCCAGTCTTTTCTTAAACACCTCCAGGGACGGTGACTCCACTACCTTCCTGGGCAGACCATTCCACTGACGGACACTCTCTGTGAAAAAGCTCTTCCTAATATCCAGTCTAAAGTCATCCTGTACGTGGAGACATTGTCCTGCTTAGGAGAAGATAGTCTTCACTGATTCCATCTGGAGTGTAACCATGAATTCTTTCAGGAGCATTTATCCAATGAGTAAGTGGCATAAACAGCTGAATGAGTGACAGGGGAAAATAGGATATGATCATTTTCATTGATTCTTATTGTGAGGGTGGGTACAGCAGATTTATCAGTATCTCAGAGAGGTCAAATAATTATGAACTATGAAGATTTTATGCCATCATAAGAGTTATGTTATCAAAACATATCTATTAAAATGGTAACAGTGGTGTAAAAGATGGCTAGGTGGGGCTATTTTCATTTCATGTTTTGGATTTAGTTTTTCATTTCTTTAATGGAAATTTTGACAAATAGGAAAAGTCCAGAAAACCTAAGCGTTTAGAGGATTTTTTGTGTCTTCCAAGAAGAGCCCAAAACCTTTCATTAGATTCTGGCATTTCTTCAAAAATATTTATTTTCTTGAAATTAATTTTACTTTACTGAGACAAGTTACAGACAGTACATTTTTAATAAGTTTCTATGAACTCAGTGAAATACTAAGAAACTTGTTATTGTTCAGCTTCTTAACAGGTCTGAATAGCACTTTTCTGACTTCAAGTAATAGGATCCAGCATAATTTACATCAGTGAAAATAGGGTGATTTTTCCCGCTCACATAAAACCTGTGATCCTGAAATACGATATATTGCTGATAACTGGAACTATGTAAAATTGTCAGTACAAGGTTGTGACTGTGGATTGGTTTAGCTTTCTTAGTGAACTTTTTTTTATGGATACTGTTAGCTCTTCTAAGTGCTTTCTGAAGAAAAAAATTATGAACAGTTAAGGTTTGGATTTTGACCCATTATGTCAGGGACTGTAAAAAACAGGCTTATATCTAGACACAGCCATGATTAATGACTAAAAAAATAATAAAGGAGGTGGAAGAATCAGTGACAAAAAAGACTTCAATTAAGGTATTGTCTCAAACGCAAAGGCCTGAATACCTGAAAAACAATTTATAAATGTAGGTAAGGTAGCCTATCAATTAATTTTTCATTTATTTTGGTACATGATTTTGCATGTATTCTCACAGTTTCCTAGCCTTATCTGGACATCTTGTGGTGAATTTTCAAACTCTGCTTAACAATGGTGTTTTTCCATTAATCCTTCCAAAAAACAAGAACCCCAAAACCTAAGAGCAGAAATTAGCTGGGGACTGAGATTTATTAAATTCTTTGCTCCTACCTTTGTGTTTGTCATTGCAGGATTACGATTTTTCTGGCATACATAAAGAAAATTATATAAAAGTTCAATGTGTAGCTGTTCACAAAGTTCATTTGAGTGCTAATGTGTGTGTGTACACATTGGGTTTGTTATGTGGATACCAAAACCTCAATTCACATATTTCTTAGTCCTGATGGGTCGTGACAAAACCTGACTCATCAGACTGAAGTAGAAACATACATATTTATCCACTACAGCATGTACTAGGTAGCCTTGCTCCCACAAATCCCTTGGTCCCGTGGGATTACTTTAAGAGAGATGTAATAATCTTCCCTCCTTGAATATGAAAACTGTGAAACCTGTCTCCACATCAGATTGATAATATGATTTCCTGAAGAATTCATTGCAGAATAGGTGGAGAAATATATACATGTTCCAGCCATAAGTAAGGATGCTGATTTTCAGCAAGGTAAACCATACAGCCTCCCACAATGTGGTATCTGCATAGGATTGACATGTTGATTTAAGTTTGGTAAAGTCGGACCAGTATGGAAGTTATGCTGTTTGGTGTGTTTAAATGCCCTTTAGAGCTTAACTAATCTGCTGAATACAAGAATTTAAAAAAATAACAGTTTGGAAAGAAAGTGAGTTTTAAATATTCATGGATTCATTTATTTTTTTTCCTCAAAAAAGGTACACAGCAAAGTGCTGCTAAAATGCTGCATGGGAGAAGAGTATGTGTGTAAAGGTCATAGAAAGCCTTAGGACAGTTTAGGTAAGTAGTCAAACCCCTTGGAGATATTAGCCTGTGGAAATCAGAAATTCAAGTGCTCAGAAAGGTGTTTATTATCCATTTTTCATTGCCTAATCCTAGGAATGGGCTTCCTAAGCAGATGCTGTGCTGTTTCAGGGTTTCACCAGGTTTGTAACAATGTCAAGCACATTTTAATGTTCTGTTAGGTTAACTGTTCTGCTCATGCAGCCCTCCTGCTGAGCAGTCCTTGTTCAGACATGCTTCTGAAATTATGGCATGTTTTCAGCTGTGAAGAAAATTCATGGATCTCATGGGTTCTCACTGTGGGTTTTATAACATTGTATTTCCTCACTTTATGAGCAGGCTTCATTTTGGCAATAATTTTAATTGAGTTTTTACAAATAATTACTAAATTTCACTTTCTTTCAATTTCTCTAAATACAGGGGCTTGGATGTATGCAAGTAGATAATTTTGTTTGATAGATGTTTCTAAAAATGATCAAAATGATTTTTTTTCCCCATAAGGAAAGATATTTAAGGATAAATTTGGGGCAGCTCCAGGACAAAAACAAGTTAGTACTCATCAGTCTTTTCTCCTCTCACTCCATTTGCAAAGGCTCTGCAAGGATCCTAATGATAATCTCACTGATGTCTATATGTGGCCTGTTTTTTCCTGGGTGATAATTACAGAAGCAATGGAAAAGGCATAGTAGAAGCAGATGAACAGGCATCAACTTGGATGGCACTGCTGGCAAAGTAGCAAGGCAATTTTCAGTATATGAAGAGAGAAGTGCACCTACTTCATGGGGACCAGACTATGCAGAGCTGAGTAAGTGAAGATGAGAACAAAAGAAGGAAGTAACAGTGAATTTAGGAAATTTTGGGGTGTTTGCTCTTTACTTTTTTTCCAAGTGCATCCTCCATAACCCTTGGCAAGTCTAACTGCAAATCTACTATATAGTGAATAAGCCTGATTATTGAGTGCCCATGGTGTGCAGGGGGCTGCATAGTCAACCCAGCAAATATGGGAAGGCACATAAAGCAAAACACTGGGCAGATGAGACACTAACCTGTTTCTCATGTTATTCAAGCAGCACATGGTTTTTTAGGCATTTTCTGCCAGATCAGTGGGAGATTTCTGTTCCAGAAGCCTGCGCAACCAGGGACTGCTGACCACATAGACTTGTGCAGAATAACTTGTTGGAGAATTTTAGCTCCTGCTTTGTGACCTCCTTATGCTTGAAGTGAGACTTAGAGAGGAATGTGCTTTTCCCACATATACCTATGCTATGCAGCTATATACTTAAATTTAACTTTGCTAAATGTTATGCAAATTCAGTACATTTTAGCTTTCACAGTCTGAAATAAGAGCTATGCTTTACTTTAAACACACATTTTGCATAACAATATTAAGTTCCATATATTATCTTAAAATTCAAAATGTATAAAGCTACATGGCTGCAAGAGCGTAAGCAGAACTTATTACTCTGTTAAAATGAAAGCACAGTCCCAGAAGCATACAGCATCTGTATATTAATCAAGCCCACTGATAGCTTTGTTTCAGGAAAAAGAAGTTAACTTTAACTTTTTTTACTTTAATTTATGAAATGTGAGGATATATTAAGCAATAATGCACTCCAAAAGACAGCATTTAATACATGAAGAGATTCACGTTTTTATCCTACTAGGCTAAAAGAAAAGCCATAAAATTTTCAAATTTATAATGCTATAGCAGAGATAAACTCCTAAAACCATAATTCAACTGTTTCTCTGTCAGTCAAAAAAAGCAGTTACAGTTCAGTAATCAGATCCTAGTTCTTAATTTTTCTCTCTTAAAAAAATGAAAACTTCAAAGTTTTCTCCATTGAGCAGACAAATTTCTATTAGTGTAAGGAAAGACTCAGAGGACAGAGAAACACATTGACTATGCGCCAACTTCTCACGGCTCCACATGGAATTAGGTAGTGGCAAGGCCAGTGGATGCTCCTAAGTGTGCTGAGAAAAGCAGAAAAGCAATTGTTTAATTAAAGGAAGAAGAATTATTCCTTACTCCTCCTCCTTGCCTCTTCCTCCCTTTCCCTCCCTCTCTGACTCCAAAGTCAATAGGATTTGCCAGAGAAGGCAGTGACTATTGTCATAAATGTGGGAGTGAAGAGAGTTGGGGTTTTACAGCCTGTAAAAAAGCTCCAGGGAGACCTTAGAGCAGCCTTCCTGTACCTAAACAAGGACCTATAAAAGTGCTGGAGAGAGACTTTTGACAGGGGCATGTTCACTGGTTCACAGGTTATTCTGAGTTGGATGTTGTGATAGAACAAAGTGTAATGGCTTTAAACTGAAAGAGGGTAGGTTTAGAATATCTATTACGAAGAAATTCTTTACTGTCGGGATTGTGAGACACTAGAACAGGTTGCTCAGAAAAGTTGTGGATGTCCCATCCCTGGAAATGTTCAAGGTCAAGCTGCATGGGACTTTGAGTGACATGGCCAGTGGAAGGTGTCCCTGCCCAAAGCAGGGGAACTGGAAGTAGGTGATATTTAAGGTCTCATCCAATGAAAACCATTCTTTGAATATCGTTATTGATTACTTTTTTGACATGTTCATAGTTCCAGAGCTGTATTTTCAAAGATATTTAAACTTTTATTCACAAAAACTGCTCTTGGTAGTGTTTTCTCCATCATCCGTTGAAATCATGGGACTTGTTTTAGTACTGTTCCATTAAACGCAGACAACTCACCTATGTGCTTAACTGGATGTTTGGGTGCCTAAACATTTCTGAGAATATAATCCTAAATTACTTTTCTGCAGTAACAGAAGAGCTTATGACAGACTGCCATCATTTACCTGCATTCACAAACATAATCTGTTCCCTACCCACCAGACCATCCTTTAAAATCTACTGAATAAATCACCTATACCTAAATAATTGCATGTTCAAGTTGTAAACCATTAAGGTTTATTGATTTATTATAAACCTTTAGAATATGATGCTCTGGCTTTGTAAACATTCCCAGGCATATCAAGAGGCAATGCTTCTGGCAGAGAAACAAGGCAGAGAAATGGTATTTACATGGTTTTATCTTTTTCACCAGGTTCTGCAAAGTATAAGTCCATATGAATAATGATGTCTTATTCCTCACAAAACGTTTAGGCATGTTGTTTTCCCTAACTGAAGGAAGCATAAAAGACAAAATTGTTTATACTGGTACTTTGATAATAGTAGTGGGAAAAGCTGGAGAG
>WEKX01019067.1:342-10448 GCA_013390025.1 Pitta sordida
AGGGTAGGAGGGCCCTTCAGAGGGACCTTGACAGACTAGAGGAATGGGCAGACTCCAACAATATGAGATTGAACAATATAAAGTGCCGGGTTCTTCACGTTGGACATAACAACCCCATGTATCACTATCGACTGGGGGATGAGTGGCTGGAGAGTGGTGAAATCCAGGGGGATTTAGGAGTAATGATTGACAGAAAAGTTCATATGAGCCAGCAGTGTGCCCAGGTGGCTAAGAGGGCCAATGGCATCCTGACCTGTATTAGGAACAGTGTGGTCAGTCGGACTAGGGAAGTTATCCTTCCCCTGTAATTGGTGCTGGTCAGACCACATCTTGAGTACTGTGTCCAGTTCTGGTCTTCCCAGTTTAAGAAGGATGTTGAACTGCTTGAGAGGGTCCAGAGAAGGGCGACAAGGATGGTGGAAGGGACTGGAGGACAAGCCCTACGGGGAGCGGCTACAGGAACTGAGGTTGTTCAACCTGGAGTAGAGTAGGCTCTTGGTGACCTGATTGCTGTTTACAACTACTTGAGGGGAGGTTGCAGCCAGGTGGGGGTGAATCTCTTCTCTCAGGCTGATAACACCAGAACAAGAGGACATGGCCTTAAGCTACACCAGGGGAGGTTTATAATGGATATTAGGAAGAGGTTTTTCACAGAGAGAGTGATCTCTCATTGGAATGGTCTGCCCAGGGAGGTGGTGGAGTCGCCATCCCTGGAGGTGTTTAAGAGAAGACTCGGTGAGGAGCTCAGTGCCATGGTCTAGTTGGTAGGAGACTTGGATGGATGGACTATGGTGTCCATGGTTCCACGCTTGTGGGCCTGATCCCTGGGTGGGCGTTCGCTTGGGAGTTGGACTAGATGATCCTGTCAGTCCCTTCCAACTAAGAATAACCTGTGAACCGGCTTTTTGACCAGATAACAAGAGGAAATGTATCTACTGAACCAGGTCCCTGAGTGAAGAAAATCTTTTGTTGTTGAAAGAGGACTGATGTTTCAGTGTTTACAAAGATACAAACCAGAGAAAGCAATTTTCATGACAAAATGAAAACCTGCATGCAACATTTTTCCTCCTGCTCACCTCTATGGCTCTTGCCTGTTATCTTCAGCACTCTGCAGTGCAATGGCATAAGATGAAAAGCCTGAAATCAGGTCAACTAGATATTCAATCTTTTTTGGACACTCTAGAAAACATATTAAGTCACAGAAACATGCTGAGAGATGCCGAGGGATTATTTAAATTAGGCACCTATTTATCTCTGATTTCCTACTTACAGGTTTTTAGAGACCCATGATGCTTAGAAGCTTCTGTAAATCCTTGTAAGGATTTATCTGCTTTTCAAATTAGCCATCTCAATTTTTAGACACCTACTCAGTTTGGTAAATATATACCTCTCCATCTTACTCTATACACATTGAAAACAGGATAATACCTGCTACCATCAAAAGGGATTGTAAAGTTTAACTAAAGCTAAATGACAAATCCTGAGATATCCTTGCTTGAAACACACTATTTCCAGCAAAATCGGAAGTACAGTTGGCCCTCTTGCACTTCACGCTCCCCATGCTGCGGCTTCAGATCTTAGCGGCATGATAATCGTTAGCGATGTAGACCTGTTTCGCAACTGCGCATGCACAACTTGCTGCCATGGTGGTGGCGGCAGCGGCGGAGGCCACAGCCCGGGCAGCAGTAGAGGTGGCGGTGGGGGCGTGGGCAGCAGCAGGGGCAGTCCGGGCGGCGGCCGCAGTGTGGATGACAGTGGTAGGGGGTGTTGCTGTGGCCGCAGCGGCTGCAGGGGCAGCGGCAGCAGCGGTGCAGCTGCCATTCAACACGAAAGTCGTGCTATGCAGGTCCCAAATAAGACTCAACTGTATTAATAATATGCAATGCTTCTAGTATTTTTGTGTAAAAAATGTAATATATTAGCGGCTACAGGAACTGGGGTTGTTCAGCCTGGAGAAGAGGAGGCTCAGAGGCGACCTAATTGCTATTTACAACTACCTGAGGTGAGGTTGCTGCCAGGTGGGTGTGAATCTCTTCTCTCAGGCTGACGACACCAGAACAAGAGGACATGGCCTTAAGCTACACCAGGAGAGGTTTAGACTGGATGTTAGGAAGAGGTTTTTCACAAGCGAGAGCGATCGCTCATTGGAATGGTCTTCCCAGGAGGTGTTTAAGAGTAGGCTGGATGAGGCAAATAGTGCCATGGTTTAGACAGTGGGTTGGTGTTGGGTTCCAGGTTGGACTTGATGATCTCCAAGGTCTCTTCCAACCTTTCTAATACTGTGATACTGTGATATTACCTCATAGTCAAATTAATATTTCAATATTCCTTGAAGACATTAAATTCTGTAAAAAACAAGATATTTCAAACAAAAAACAAAATTCAAATTAGAGGTTTTATTAAAACTCACTAACAAAAGGAGTAAAAATATAAAAAAATATAACCATAATACTCCTTCTGACCTTGACTTATTCCAAAAATATAAACACTGATGCAGTTTGAAACTGCCCTAACAGCTTCTTGAAACTAATTTAATTAAAAAAAAATTTCTTTGTGACATATACAGGTTCACAGGTTATTCTGAGTTGGAAGGGTCCCACATATACTTAAATCCATAAATCCTAGCTCTTATTTAGAGCTCTTGCCTGTATAGTCCAAATCTTAGCACTTCATCAGGTTCCTTGTTTCAAACTTCTCTATGATATTTAGCAGACCCAAGTTAGCGTCACTAATGCTGCATGTATGTGAGATCCTTGTACCTGATTGCTTGCATTCAATTTGCAATTTGGAGAAAATGTCACGAGATATAGAAAAAGTGACATTGTTCAGGTAAAAGTAATCTTACATTTTCAAGTTCCCAATTCATACATGAAAATTAATACTCAAAGAAATATTTTAAATGTGAACAAAACCTATTAATTGTCCTACACGATAATCAAAAAAATAGTTGATTACATCAGTTCAAAATCAGCTAACAAAGGTCATTGATTTTCAGCTGACATGCAAATTTCTGAGTAATGGCAATAGTAAAATAAGAATAATACATTATAATAAGACACAAATGGTGTGTAAAAGCATGGATTTTTTTGTTAAAAGAATCTTCTTATTCCTTATTAACATGCATTATCACTGTATTTTTAATGTGATATGACTTCTTAAGACATGTTGGCTGATTGCATTACTAATTAAACAAGTTCAATTTATCCAATTACTTCTAAGTTGAAATATTTATAAAGTTGTATGTGGGCTAACTTGTAAGTCTTCAATTACAGGAAAAATAATGAAACTAATAAAACCAATGTGCACAGACGTAGCTACTCCATGTTCCATTTTCTCATCCAAGTTTCAAAGGCATTTAAACTATACTTTGTCAACTGGCCAGGGGTGGGGGGAGGAAAAAAGGAAAAATAAATTCTGTATAGTTAGATACATGTAGGTGAAACATACAGGCACTTTCAGTTCTTTTACCAGCACTGTGTACGGGTGTTAGGTGGTGAGTTGGACTAGATGATCCTTGTGGGTCCCTTCCAACTCATAATATTCTGTGATTCTGTGATTACCTGTGTAGCTCTCTACTGGTACTTTTGTCCACCTAAAAAAAAATATGCTAAAACTCATTTGAACTCAGAGTACTATGTTTAATTTATTAAACAATCCAAAACACAAGGCTCCATGTGCTATCAGTGACAAAAATATTTATGAAATTCCACATTCATAATGGTTTTCACCCAGTCAGGGTAGAAAGCTGGTGTTGTACAAGCGGGAGATAATATTTCAAAGTCTTTTTCCCTATATTGCAAATCTCTTCTTAACCTTAAAGAGATATATCTTGTGTATAAGCACAAAGAACTGTGCCTAAATCTTTCCATTTTGTGCTATTACCACTTAATTTCTAATGGACACAAAAATTTTCCTTGTTCTCTGTCAAACATATATAGATTAATATCAGGACCACACAAAGTGAAGTCTTCTTATGTCATGTTCTGAATGAAGAGCTAAAAATGACCAATTTTGTTAGACCAACTCTTATATTTCTCTTCCATTAAGTCCATTCAGACCTACCTCTGAAACTCAGTCATACTTTTCAGATCCCTGTCTGTTTCTCAGTTCTCATCAATGTCCAGATCTGTTCTTTGGTGACTTTTGTTATAGATCTTGCCCAAGAGTAGACCTGTTTGTTAAGAAATACTTGATCTCGTTTTTATCTCTAGGATAATGCAGAGCAAGAGGCAATGTCTTAACTTGTCTATTATTATTTATTTCTTGAAACTTTGTTGTGGGGTTTTTTGTGGTTCTGCTTTTGTTGCTGTTAGGTTTGAGGGTTGCAGGTCTACACATATTAATATTTCAAAAACTCCTGAAGTGAACAGAACTCAAGGGGAACACTCGGTGTTGTGAAATTTACACCACCCAGAAACTTTAAGATGTGTATTTTCATACATGGTTTTAGGTAGTTTAAAGTGACATGGCTTTGAGTGAGAAGTGAATATGGTTACCAAGTATCTCATTAGACAACAAGAATCCCAGACAGTTTTCTGTAGATAAAGAATTGTATTCTTTTAGTATTTTCTTTAATTTGTTTAGTATTATAATGTTAAATGTGTCTCATTAAACCTCGCTAAATAAGATTAACATACATATAACAGAAGACTCCACAAACATAATCGTCCATTCAATAAGAATTTTAAAAATCCACGCTATGGATGTATTCTAAGCAGAAAAATTTAAGTATATAAAAAGACTGTAAATTCACATTAGAGCATTAGAACTATTGAAAATTTGAAAAATCAAACAATCTTGGTATGTCTGAATATCTTTTCAGTAAAATATCGATTAAGTCATTGGTTCATGGTTATAATATTTCACAGTGAGCTTTTCAATTTTTTTTTTTAAGCTGAGACTTGGAAGATGATTCTTTAATATTACAGATGTTCTATCTTATAGGTATCTGCCATATTACTAGCACTGAAGCCTTCCTTTCTCTCTGCACCAGCATGACGAGTGTATTGGTCTTTCCTAAGTGCAAATGTGACCTGCACCAACAGTGTAGAAGAGCATTTTTTAAGAAGAGAAACACTTTCACTGGGACAAGATCTGAGCCAGTTTTTGTTTATCATTTGGTAGTTTCCATCACATTTTCTTTAATCCAATTCTTAACATAGACTGTCTGTTACTACAAACTCCCAAAATCTACTCCCTAGGTTGACATAATCTCATCTCATGTAGTCTTTAACCATTCTCTCTCTTTATGGTTATGGTTCTTTTCCGTTTCCTTCAAAATAAATGCCTAAACAGTAGCCTCCTGAGATCATAAAAATCCTCTTATCCCATCTAACTACCTCTTGAATTACTACCATTCTCATCCTCTGATCCCCTGAAACCACATTCTCTAACGAGCTTCCTCTTGGTAAATCTGAGACAACTGTCTCTCTTGTTCTCCTTTTTGCAAACACACTAACAAACTCATCACTAACTCCTACACTATTTTATTGGGTGCCTTAGTTTTTCAAACAACTACAAAAACTTAAGAACATTATTTATTCTCTCTGTCAGTTTCTTTACAGGTCTGGTTTCTGCTCCACAAGCCTAATTATGCCAGTGGCTGTTCCTGTGTTCAGCTCCTATTCATTTCTGCCTCCATACGATGCAGACACATTGTTCTGGAAAATAATTATTTTGCCAAAATATTCTGATTAATTTAGTTGTAATTTTTGTTACAATATTTTGAATACTATTTTTAAAGATTAACTTCTGATTATTAAAGCTAACACTCAGAGAAAGACTATTCTCTAGATAAGTATGTATCTATAATGCTAACAGTTTAAGAAATCTGGATCTTTAATATGCACTTCACTTTCAGAAATTTGACTTTTTCATGACTAAGTTCTGAATCTGAGTTCTTTCTACATTCACTATTTTGTATCAGTATATTGTTGTTGTGAAAACCAAACAGAATAATAGTGTGATCTATGTCTGAAGGTTGGAAGCAACCTTAGAGACCATCTAGATTGGACCTTCCTGCTACGGCCAGAGATATCATCTGCCCATGGTGAGCCACGCCAGCCCGCTCTGCCCCTCTGCTCCAGGCCGCGCCAGCCCCCCTCCCCTCAGCTTCGCTCGGGGCTACTCCGGCTTCCCCCTGCTCCCCTTGGGGCCGCCAGGACAGTGGTGCAGGTGGCTCCCTGCACCAGTGTCCCTACCCAAGTGGAAAAGGGGTTTTTCCCAGCATGGGGTGGCTGCAGGTGCCAGGAAGTGCCAGCACAAGCAGCAATACACAGCAAGGCAGTGCTGAAACAGCACTGGAGTGCTGGGGGTGGTGTGAGGGTGCAGGGCAAATTTGCATATTAATGAGCTGCCATTCTACATGGATGGAGGGCTTCACGGGACATGAACAAGACCTGTGATACCGTGATATAGGAGACTTGACTTTATAATTTTATATTAAACAAACATTGTATTCTGGAAATGAAGAAAGGAACCAAATCCAATTCTTGCTAGTATGAGTTCTAAATCTAGTTTTTAGGTTTCTAGTCTAGTCTCAGTGTATCTAGTCTAAGAAACACTGAGATGCTCAAGATTCCAAAATAGTAAGTTTCTATAAAGTAATTTGTCATCTAAGCTGTCATCTTCGATCTCTACAGCTTTAGCAGCTATTTATTTTGAATACAGTAGATAAAGAGATCAGTTATACAGTCGGGTCTCCTATATCACGGACCCATGGTCTCAATCAGGTTCTGCAAAGCCCTACTTCGGCGTTGAATGGCAGCTCATTAATACGCAAATTTACCCCGCACCCTCAGATGGCTCCCCGGTGCTGTTTCAGCACTGTGTTGCTTTGTATCGGTTGCTGTGGTGGCCGTGCCAGGGAGGTGGTGAAGAGGCAGAGCCCCAGCTGTGCCTGAGGTGGGGGTGGGCGAGCAGCAGAGCCTGGGGGGGTGGTGAAGCAGCCGCGCAGCTGCGGCTGGAATGGGAAAAGTGGCTGCACTGCCACCACCACGGCCGGAATGGGACGAGCGGCTGCACCGCCGCGTCCGAAAGAAGACAGGGCAAGTGGCCAAGCTGCCGCCACGGCTGTGCAGGTTGATTGTCATATTCATCCTGCCTAATTGAATAATCATGTGTGCCGGGTCGCACATGCCCAGTTGTGAAAAGAGGCCTCCTTCATCGCTATAAAATCATGCTGCTAAGATGTGAACCCGCAATGTGGGAGGTGCAACATGCAAGAGGGCCAACTATATATAATTTGGAATTTTTAGTACATCAGTCTGTCTGGCAGTTTGTAAAGTTAGTCACCCTCCTGATGTTTCTCTGCCATTCTTTTTGTTTGGCTACCAATCCTATGAATATAAAGGTCCCAGAAAAAATTTCAGATCTCACTGGCCAAAACTCAGTGATGGCAAAGCTGGAAAATCAGACAATCTAATTTCCTTCTTTTATACTGTTAGCCTTTTAAAGCATTTAAACAGTAAATGAACAGCCTCTAGTATTTCTGTAAGGATTCGGAGTATATTCCAGGGATCAATCAAGCAAGATACATTTTATCTCACTGTTTATTGGTCAGTCTCATTCAAGAAAGGCTTGTTACAGGGTTTTTGTTTGGGGTTTTTTGTCTAGGTGTTTCTTAAGGGAGAGAATGGAGCAGAAGCAGGGCTGGACATGGTTTCTCCTTTTTTTCATTTGACAACAACCTTGTTTTATTTGCAGTGAACAGTCCAACTTAGATTTGGTCCGTAAAAGGTTTCCAATTTTTCCATTTTGAACCGTGTGAGTTTGGCTGGTGTGATTTGGAATAGAGACGCAAATCTTCATTTTGAGAGGTCCCCTTTTGAAAAAAACTACTTTCACTAGAAAAACAAATTGATGCTGTGAGAGGACCTGGAAGTAGCTGTTTCTTCTAGCTGCTAAAGACCTGCATGCTTTCAAATAATTTTTTTCTGAGAGATTACATTATTTTATTACTAAAGATGGCAGGCAATGATTTAACCGTATTATTTTTGGCTACATTTCAACTGACAGTTAAATCCACAGCAGATTGCTTAGTAACAGGGCAGATAAAAATGGAAAGCCATAGTGGATTAGCCCAATTTAAGAAGCAAGACTGACATACATTGAATGAGGCTTGTGAAAACTACTTTCAGTTACTATTACAAAAAAGACATCTATTTTACAATAGCAATTCTATTTATAGCAATCTCTTCTGAAGTAGAAAAGATCTGCTAATAGCTCAGCCATTTGACCTGAAAACTCACAATATGTTAATTAATACCTTTAAATCAATTTAATTTTTATAAAATCACACTCTTTAAAATAACATCACAGACTAAAAATGTCAGTTCATAATTTTTATGCTTCTTCCTGCTATCCTTCCTATAAGACAAGCTGCCTTATACAAAACATACATTTTAATAAATGCAATTACTAAGCAAAAGTCTTAAAAATATCTGAAATTAATAAAGGCAGCAGTTATTAAAAAAAAAATAAAATATGGGATGCCCTGAGAATAAAAATCTATCAATTTAGGTTCATAAAAAATAATAAACAAAATTTGGTTAGGGTCAACCAGTATTAAAATCACCCTTTTCACACAGTGTGATTTCATCCATTTCCTTCAAGACTTCTAATGAAAAAATGAGAAATGAATCATAATTTGGCAGATGGAAGAAAATATTTGCATATTAAAAAATCTAAATCTGCATATCTCTCAATTTGTAGTCTTTCAAGAATTTGTATCCCCTTTTCTGACTACTTGTATAAATATTTTCCATCTTAGTCTAAGACGCTTTTGCAACACTTGAGTTTTATAGTTAACATAGATATAGGGATGCCATCAACAACAAAGTTTTCATAGGAAGTAGAAAACATAATTCATAAAAAAATTCATTATCAATATGAAACCACCTTCAGCAAATTGTTGCCAAAAATAAAACTGCCAAAGTGATTCTGCAACAAAATCATGGGGCAAAGGGATGTTCCAAAGATTAATTTATTTCCATGGTGTTTTCCTTTCAAAATACTCAAAGCACTGTTCCTTGATTGATCTTAAAGGCTAGATTTCGTTATAGCAGCACTAATTGTCAACTACATTCAACTAAGAGAGAAAACTTCAGTCTGTTATACCAAATACCAGAGCCATAATCAAAATATGCAAAAGCCACTCAAAAGAAAATTTGTCTGCATGACCATATTTTTTTTTCTCATGGCCATTTTTCAGAAGGTCCAGTTAAAATATATTACAATATTGGAAAATTGTTCCTATAGAAGCATCCAAGTCTGAGCATCATCACCTCCTCCACAGTTACACCAGCTTTACAATATGTGTTGCATAGCAGTGAATTGCATCCTTGGATAAAAGAATGGCAGCAGGTGGGCTGCTGCCACGAAACACCCCATCTGAGGTGTACTCCATGTCCTTTTCATTTCCCTACTAGTCCCAGAAAAGAAGAAATTGCACTTTTAGTGGAGAATATCAAGCACATAGGTGTACTAAAGCCTTGTGCTACAGCACTGCTTGAGAATTCCAGAGTAAAAATGCATACTGCACTTTCAAGTGCCATAATTTAAGAAATGCAGAAGGTAAAAATAGAACAAATGTAAAACACACAGAGTATTATTTAAAGACTGTTAAGTAAAAGTTGTAACATCATCCTGGTAAGGAAATGGCAGGATCTCCTTATGCTGAATTTCTTCTCACACAATCATTAATGTCACTTTGATGACTCAATATTTCAGTGTGAAGTATTTTTATTTCAACATTCTTGTAATGCTAATAACAAATATCTTACACCTGCTACTTTTCTTTTAAATCAACCACATGTGATTACAGTGATCCCCTGTTACTCGTGGGCTGTAGGGTCTGGTCCGCCTCACGCGAGTCGTGAAATCCGCAAAGATAGTGAACCCACTATGTAGTTGAGTATGCCACGCCCGTAGCCACGCCCCCTTCGCTCATAAGGTCTGGAGGAGGGTCCTGAGAGCGGGGCTTGTTTCAGATGTCTGGCTGTGCTCTGCTGGGGCGAGGGGCGAGTGCCGGGGCAGGGGGTGAGCGGTGAGCGGCGGCGCCACACGAGTGGGGAGTCCCAGTGCCCTGGTAGCGGCAAGTGTGTCCC
>WEKX01019067.1:10484-24643 GCA_013390025.1 Pitta sordida
GGGGGTGGGGGGGGGGGGGGGGGGGGGGGGGTGGGGGGGTGGGTGGGCTGTGCTCGCCCTGTAAGCGGCTGGGGGGAGGGAGGGGGGGCAGGGCAGGCTGTGCTCACCAGCGCGAGCGGCGGGGCTGATCAGACTGAGGAAGGTTCTGCGCACACACCACTTCCCGCAACTTGCTGGAAAATCAAGAGCGAGTATGGGATCTCGTGAATTATGGACCACAACTATGTGGAGGATCACCGTATTCGTGGGCTGAGAACACAGTAAACACAACCTGGTCTGCTAAAATGAGTGGAAAACAAAACATGCTTATCCAAATCCAAGAAAGCTCCATTTAGATGAAAGCCTTTCTTTCTAGATAGTCCACTTGTTATCATAATATTTTTTTATTTGCTTTCCAAAGAAAAACACACGTATGAAATATCTATAGTTACTTAATTTAATACAGACCTTGTCCTGAAAAGTGAGGGTATACTCTCTAAACAGCATCCATCTGATATCTGTCAACTGCCTGGCTGTGCTCTACAATACTACTACTATTTAATGACTTATTTTCAGAAAATGTATTATACAATTTTCCAGAGTCATTGATGAATGCATTCTAAATACAAGAAAATTGCTGTATAAACTCCTACAGGAGCTTGATGACACAATGCAACTAAACTTTGCCTGGAGTAAAGGAACACAAATATTCATCTTTATGTCAATTTTTAAAAACACTACTCTTGAAATAACCTTGCAAGGGGACATCTGTTTTGATGAAACTGCACCATAGAATATGCAATCTTCACATCACTGAAAAAAATAAAAATAAATATTTACAGATCTTTCATGGTAATTCCGGGAGTGGTCAGGGTGGGGTGTGTTAGTATTTTGTTGTCATAAACTTAAGAGTTCAAAAAGGAAAATCCTGCAAAACCTCTCTGATGCTATATTACTTCTGCACTATGTGCATATAAGGGACATAGAGGTTGGATAACACGTACAGCTGTAGCATTCACAGTGCACTGGAATGGAAGCACGGTGTGTCTATTCAATACACTTGTTTCTCATCATTCTATTTGATAAGCACAGCCTTACCTTTAGCACATTAACTGATTTAAAAATACCTGCATCTCATCAATATTTATAGACTTCTTTATACCTTCTCCAGATCAGACTATAACAGGCCATATGGGTCACTTCTACCTGTAAGTTTGTTTAGAATAAAATAGGAAATTAGCAATGAGGGTAAAACTGGAGGTGATGCTTATATCACATTAGGAAGAATATAGTGAGAAATTGTAATGGATCAAGTATACTGTATTTAAAAAATAAAAACTTGATCATCCAGTATTTTATATATCAACTTATCTACCTCATCTACCTTATCTGCAAAATTGTAGAGACTACCATCTGTTTTATATCTGTGTGCAGTCTAGGCTTGGAACTTCAAGATTAACTGAACCTTCACATGGCAAGGCAAAATAAATACTAAATGAAAGTATTATCTAAGTAATATCTAGTAAGATGTCAGCACACTTCTGGATCATTAAAAAAACACAGGCAGGAGAACACTGTGAATCAAAATAAGAATACTTTCCAAATTCCTAATTTAAGGTCACGTTGTTACTGAGAGGAATTATTTTTTGCCAATCCAAAGAGTCCAAAATTCATATGTAGAGGCTCAGATATCCTAAGCACTAGGAAATTTTATATAGTTTTCTTTAAAGGAAAATAGGATTCTAGATCAAATCTCTATAATTAAATATTCAAGTTAATCTGAAAAGCATTTAAAAGTGTAAGACTTAGGACAGAAGTATAAGAATTGTCAGGGTTTCGGAAGCACTAGTTACAGCTGATGTTTTTAATTAATTGAGAAGAAAATATCCATGGAAAGTATACTTGGTGTTAATCTAATTGCCAGTCACTCCTAGAAAATAACTCTTTTTTGTAAACATCAGGTGTGGTTTGTAATTCCGATAAAAACCCAAAGTATTCAATACAGCAAATGGTAACTCTAAATGGTAACTGAATAAATACTAGGAAAGGACCTAAAAAATAGGTTTTTTAATTCCATAGGGATTTGTTTTTCCTAAGTAACAAACAAAAGCTTTTCCATCTCCATCAATTTATCCTATTATTATATTGCTCTTGAAGCACTGGATATTATCTAGTAATTAAACAATTTGTTAGTGTAAGGATACAGTGTCAGTAAGACAGAATACAGTAGCTTCTCTCACACTACTGAATTACATGCTGTGTCTGAGAAAAATGGGTTCAAGAGAGCACATTTTTTTCTGTTAGAGAGAACTCAGTTGTTAATATTTCCTGAATGTTGTCTTACTGAAAGTTTTAAGAAAGGATGAGAAACAAATTACATTTCACCTTTGCACTGTACTAATGCAGTCCCATGATTTCTGGACCTCAGAATGAGTAGCACAAAACCTTTCATCCAAAAAAGACTGGTTAAACTGACAGTAAAATTTTTAAATTATTTTTCTGTCTCCAAGTAAGTATGAGAGAAAAGACAGGGTTTAGAACTATAGAAGGAAGATTTGATTATGATCTTAAAACTCATAAAATGCAAGAAAAGATAGGCAAAAATTATTTAAATCATTGCATTTGCTTTCTAGGTATATGATCACTGAATCACAGAATCAGAGAATACTATGAGTTGGAAGGGACCCACAAGGATCATCTAGTCCAACTCACCAGCTATCGCCCGTACAGAGACTGAACGCACACCCCAGGGTGGTGAACATAAACCTAGTTCCCTCACAGGCTCACAGGCCACTCCGACCCAGAAGGGACCCACAGGACCATCCAGCCCGACACCCCCCAGCTAGACCATGTCACTAAGCTCCTCCGCCAATCTCCTCTTTAACACCTCCAGGGATGGCGACTCCACCACCTCCCTGGGTAGACCATTCCAATGAGATCACTCTCTCTGTGAAAAACCTCTTCCTAACATCCAGTCTAAACCTCCCTTGGCGTAGTTTGAGGCCATGTCCTCTTGTTCTGGTGTGTCTAGGTGCCTGGAATGTGAAGTTAACCACAATGGTCAACTGGAAAATTTGATTTAACATATCTATCCAACCTCCAACTTGGGACACACCATATTTTTTAGCTTACTCAAACCCTGCCACTATGTCTGTTGCACACAGATTTAATATGGAAATCTATTACATTGTGGAGCACTCTTATAGTGTGCTGCTCTGAGGATTACTGGTTTATGCTGCTTAGGATTTGACACCATTTTGCTTTTTCATCATACAGTATAATAGAATTGTTCTAGGTTGCAGTCTGCAATACAGTCATGCCTCCGGATTCGTGGGTTTTGAGTATTGTGGTGGTCTGCAGAACATTAAATCCGCAAATACTGACCAGACATTAACATGGCAAATTATTGCCAGAAATACGGCAATTTGGAACACTGTGGCAACCCCTGCTCCTTCCCGGCAGCCAGGAGCGTGGCAGTTTAAGGGTTTTTTCCCTTGAACTCCAGCAGGCAGCTAGCACTGGAACAGCACTTTGCCTGAGGCTACTCAAATGCACATATGCAGGTATGCAGCTTGGCTTGGGTGTTCCACTCCCCTGCCTGTAGTCATGGAAACAGTAACACAGACACACACAGACACACACACATACACACAGACACACGCTGTCTCACAGTGCCACAGGAATATCAACACCAGGTAACTTTTGCAACATTCATAAAGGAGCCATCTCTGCCTGTCCCCAGTCAGCAAGAGTAGCTGTCCAGCCACCCCACGGGGAGCGGCAGTGCTGTCCCGCCACGAAGCAGAACAACCGCGCATGTGTCAACTAAAAATATTTATGAATAACTGATTAATTAAGATTTCATGAATAGGTGAAGCAGCAAATAGTTATCCGTGGATAGTCGAGGTAAGACTGTATATATTTTAGCCAAAACAAATAAATATTGATTTTTGTTATAATACAGTATTTTATTTTCCAAGAACTGGAAATGACTGGAACAATGAAAGATCAATTTAGTTCTTTCTTTAATTCTTACCTGAGAAGAGTATGTGTGACCATCTGATCCACAAACAGGATTGGTATAAACTACTGGACACTGCTTGCAGTTTGATGAAATGGGACCACCCCTCCACTGTTTATGGCCTAAACCAGCCTCTTTCATACTGTAAGCAAACAAAAAGTATGTAATTCTGATAAGCAGTAGTAAAAATAGAACATATTTCAGGGTATTTCAATGAGCCATTACAAACAGTAAGCCATACATAATTTAAACCATAACGTTTTCTTCTAAGTAAAGAGCTGCCAATGTCTTTGGTATACAGTCACTCACCTTTGTACATTACCCATTGTAGTGATTTCACTTTCTAAGACATAGTAGAAAAAGATGATTAAGATGAAGCTTTGGTGACTGTTACACTTAATGATCAGTGAAAGATGTCTGACCTTATGTGGCACTTACTCTTCTTTTTGTTGTTAAACAGTGTGAATAGAACTGTTGTATCAACAGTGGTGTTTAAAGAGAGAGCATTTCAGTTTGAGAAAACGATACAATATCTCCACAGAAACATGTAGCTGGTCCTTCAGAATACTGTTTGTCCACTTTGTGCACTGCCTTTCACAGCTTACAATCTGTAAAATTCAGTCAACCCTCAAGATAAAGTCCAAAAGGGAGAAAAAAAAGGTAATCTACCACAGCACAGAATCAATCTACATAAGTATAGATGTGTATGCTCATAGAAACAGATATACAGAGACAGATGGATCATTTTAACTTAGCTATATTGAGTCAGACTAAAAGTCTAAAATAAGTTACTGATGCTTCGTCAGAATACTTTTGTAATCTTTAGTTTCTGATATATGGTCATCTTCAGACAGACATGTTTCTCTCTGTAGCTCTGAAATATTTTTTATTAATTAATTTTTTCAATTGTGTTTTTCAACTCTGAAAGCATTTATCAGCCACTGTATCCTGAAACAGCCGTTTTATGAGTAGTCGAATTCATAGACTGACCTAGAAATATGCTTTACATATTAATTCTTGTTTATAAATAAACAAACCCAAACCAAAAATGCAGGATATTTATACTGTGTTTTCTGCTTAGGATCTTAATGAGGAATCTAAAATTATTATTGTTATACTTAGAATTAGAATACAGCAACGACTTACCAGGACTCACACAAATGTACAAACTTATGAAAAACTCAAATCAAATATTCTTTAATGGAGCAGAACTCTTTCAGCTTGGTTCACCTACAGATAGTCTAGAACTATTTCACTAGTAATGAATCACTGTTTGAGAACTTGTCTGAAGTAATAAAAATACATGCAAGAAAATAAACTCCTCATCCTGTTTTTATACTGAGCAGCATAAAAGGCTAAACAGACACATCTAACAGTAAACTGGAGATGACAGAAAACAAAAGCTCATTTCCAAGCTAAGTTAATGTTTTTATGCTGTGCATAATTTGGGCTGTAAATGTAGTCCTTTAGAAGAAAAAACACCAAAACCATGTAAATTATAGAAGTTTACATTCAGCTTGTGCTATGTGGTGGAATTTTGAACTGCACAGGTATTTTACAGTGTGAACAGAAACTTGAAATGCTGTACACAGAAACTGTTAAGTTACTGGTGAAAAAGCCAGCAATAGCTTCAGTGTATATGTAGCATAATAAGTGGTTAAACATCAATAGAGAATTTTTTATGTCCATCCAGAAATATTAAAAAAGGAAACCATTCAAACATACCACCCTAATTAGGAATAAACAACAATCTTTCTGCAAGTTGCACAATTAAAGACTAAGTAAAAATCGTCTTATTTCTATTATAGTTAAACAAAGCAAAGTTGAATTGTAGCTTTTCCTATGTATAATATATAGTAATAATCTCACTATTGCTGCTCCTCTGACTTGACTGAGAGTTTTCCATTCACAGGAGTTCCAGTGTCATTAGATATGATGGCTACAGACCACAGACAGCTACATTTTTCTCTTTTTTTCTTGTTACTTTTATTGCTCAAAACTATCCAGAAGTGCCCCAGTAGCCTGAGGCTACTGACAGGACCAGTGTCCCAACTATCAACCTGATGCAATTTCTGTTTATCAGTGATACAGTTACTTTAAAATGCTGCACAAATCAATTGCAAAAGTTCCAGACATGAACATAGAAAAGTTTATTGATATAAGGAAAAAACAGACTCTGGAAGCAGAATCTGAGAGACACAGGGCGGTTGGGTGTAGATGCCTAAAACATATCAAAGTAAAAATTAGTAGTGCTTACAACGTTTTAGTATATGTGTACCTTTTGTGCATGCCCTCCATGAGGTATAAATGCCAGAAAAGATACAGCAAAGTTAAAAAATAAAACCTTTTTAGATGGTGATACATAAAATCACTTGAAGGAAAAAAGAATCATGTGTCTCCAAAAGGATTGCAAGGAGGATGGAAAGTAGAACAACAAGTTCAGAACACAGAAATCACAAGCCTGTGATGGCTGGAGAGGTATGAAAAACCCAGAAAATATTTCATGTAGTTAGAGAGATTATTTTCTTAGAACTAACCTCTGCTTTGTTACGCTTTTAAATGCAGTGTCCCAGGGTACTACTTAAGAAGGAGGTTAGGTTTCCTGTTTTACACAGAACACCCCTAAGACTTCAGTAGATCACTGTTATTAAAAACCACGTTTCTATATAATTAATAATATGTTTGTAAAAACCAGATGTATTTGTGTTTTTCTAAACTTATACAGTCAGCCCTCCAATATCATGGTACTTCAGGTCTCGGTGCCCCCCTGCGCAGCCCTCTATCTGCGTAGAATGGCAGCTCATTAATATGCAAGTTTGTCCCACACCCTCACACCGCCCCCTGGCGCGTTGGCGCTGTTTTGGCACTGCCCTGCTGTGTATCAGTCTTTGTGTTGGTGCTTCCCGGCGCCCACAGCCACCCCACGCCAGGAAAAACCCCTTTTCTGCTTGGCTGGGGACACTGGTCCAGGGAGCCACCCACGGTGCTGTCCTGTTGTCTTTCTGGCTGGGTAGACATGGTCTCTCCGTGCTCGGGATAGACGTCTACCCTGAGAAAGCCTCGGACACCACATCTAACCAGAGAGTGTGTAAATCTTTCATAACTGCATGAAGCCTCCTTGCTCGGAGTGGAGCGGTTGGGGGGCTGGGGTGACCTGGTGTGGTCACCTCCCTCCGAGTGGAGTGGGACGGGCAGGTGCAGTCACGAAACAGGCCTCCTTAATCGCTGAAAAATCACCCCGCGTAGTGGTGAAGCCACTATCTGGGAGGCGTGGAGTGGAGAGGGCTTACTGCAATGGAAAGGAAAATGATAAATTATCAAAAATGATACTTTAAAAGTATCAATCCAGAGAGATCTCATCACAGAAATGTTTCATATGGATAGCTATTCAGAAGCTTTAGCCAATTAAAAGCATTTTTAATGTTAGTTACAGTAGATAAATGCATTTCATAAAGTACAGTCAGCCTTCTTGCACTTTGTGCCCCCCACTTCGCAGCGGTGGCATGGACAGCAGTGGTGACGCAGGCGGCAGCAGCCGCGGTGACCACGGCAATGGCGGCGCGGTCGGCAGCAGTGGCGGCATGGGCAGTGACAGCGGTGTGGGCGCGGCCACCATTCAATGCGGAAGTAGGGCTTTGTGGATCCTGATTAAGACCGCGGGTGCGCGATATAGAAGACCCAACTGTACATGAATCAAACATTTCCTTTTGCCATTATTTGACTGCATCAAATTTGTTTCTTTGTAACCAGGTGTTGTGGGATTTTTTTTTTACAGCTAGGCAAACATACATACTATTGACATGCAAATACCTGAGATGATATACAGTTGGCCCTCGTGCACTTCACATCACCCATATTATGGCTTCAGACGTTTCACAACTGCACATGCGCGACCTGACATGCATGAATGGTCAAGTAGGCAGTCATGAAAATGCTGCACAGGTGCCGCAGTGGCACCACTGCTTCCTCCCGGCCCCGAAACAGCAGCATCAGCAGCTGCACCGCCACTTGAGCCGAACCCAGAAAGCGGCAGCCCCACCACTTGCACCGGCCTCAGAATGTGGTGGGGTTGCTCCTCCCCCGCTCCCCCCCCGGCCATGGCGGGGCTGCTCCCCTGGAGCTGCCACCGTGCAGTTATGAAAGATTTACACACTNCAGCGTGGGGTGGCTGCAGGCACCGGGAGGGGCTGACACAAACAGAGATACACAGCAACACAGTGCCGAAACAGTGCCAGGGACCGTGTGAGGGTGCAGGGCAAATTTGCATATTAATGAGCTGCCATTCAATGCGGAAGTAGGGCTTCGTGGAGCCCCATTAAGACCGCAGGTCCATGATATAGGAGACCTGACTGAACATCATCTTGATTTAAGATCATTGATGTTACATTCACAATACAAAAACACAGCTTAACTACAATACAAATTACTGGTTATTACTTATGTGACATATGCAGATAAAGCAATTTATATATTTTAAAATGTTAGAAAAGAAAAAGTAGCAAAGAAGTCAGTTGCCTCACTTTAATAAACCACTTGTTTCTTATATTCTTCCTTATATTTATGTTGTGGTTTAGAGTAGGATTTCTCCCTTCCCACCAATTCCAATTAAATTGGTCTCTTTCCTCAAAGGGAAGTGAAGAAGAAAATGAAAAAATTATTTACTAACTGAAGTACACAAATTTATAACTAAAAATCCTCCTCCAGGGACTTGAGAAACAACAAGAGAAAAAATAAACCTGTTATTGTCAGTCTGACACTGTCCGATATTTTTCCTCCCCAGACCAGGGCGGGCAGGGAAGGAGGGGCCGGAACCTTGTTCCTCCCTATATGTGAAGCCTTCCGACGCAGGTAGTTGAGATTTTTTTTCAGTTAGGGTGTGTCTATGGGAGGTAAGTCCAGTTCCTCAGAGTCCCAAGGGAAAAAGCTGGAAAGAGAAAAGTAGCTCAGATTCACCATGCCGGGCTGATGAGCTGTGGGAACCAGCCGCTGCTGCTGTCGCTTGTCGGAACTGCTGCCCCCTGCTGCGTTGCGTTCTTCCATTTTTCCAGGATCTACCATTATCGCTGGCAGGGGGCTACAGACCGTGCCACTTGAACGCAGTAATATGGAATACAAAATACAAAAATGCATTCACCACACACATTACAATACCAACCTACGACAATTTATTATAATTAAATATGCAAGAAGAAAACCCAGATCACTGCAACTTGCAGTTAATAAAATTTTGCCATTTAATTTTGTGCTTCTACTGCAACCACTACAAACATTCTTGCTTGTTAGTATGTTGTCACAATATATGATGGCACATGGAAGCCAACCTCCTCCACCAAAAAATTTTCTAAATTTCCTGAAAAGGGCTTTGGTATCCAACTTCTAAAAAAATAACTATATATTACCGAATATGCAAGTTCCACCTTATCTGACACTGTTGACACTTAAAGGGTACAATTTAATATATGGGCTTAATTTACCAGCAATGCTTGTGATTGCACTGATTTACATACACCAAACTGTGTATGCCTGCCTAGAAATAATTAACCAATCTGTCCAATTACTCTAGCCTATGTACCTGTTTGCATACATAAACTTAACTTCCTGTATACACAGTGATTGTGCCTGCAAATACTTTAAGAATGCTTAATATAATACACTTAAAATTTATCTTCAAGAACTCTTTGGCAACATGGCTTAATGACATCTATAAAATGCCCAATTCACTTGAAAAATTGTATTTTATAGCTAGATTCGATAATCTTCAAACACACTTCTCTAAATACAGACTGATAGAAAAAATCTGAATTATTAAAAACTAATCTTTGAAAGAACTCTTCTAACTCTTCTCGGATAACTACACTTGCATCTCTAAGAGATTTTAGACTTATTCGAAATGAGGGGCTACCTGATTATGTTTTACCATGGCTTTTGGGGGACACAATCAGACTGTGTCAGAGTAACATAATCAGAAAAAAATATTTGCATCATAAAATCCAATTTGCTTTCTTTAGTGCTGCCTGGACTTCCTTCGAAGTTGCCTTCCCATGTGGAAGCATCCTGGAAGACAACTATAGCTGTCTATTTAGAAGTTTCTTTCAAATGTCAAATTATATGCCTATTACATTGCTGTGAAATGATCTGACACAGTTCCATGCATTTCCTATATATTTAACTAAAAATGGTCACTGACACATAGCTGAAGCAGGTTTTGCTTAGAAAATACTGGTGATGTGGGAAGCACTCATGTATATCACAGATTTCATTTTCTGTGACAGAAACCATGCATTCAGGATTTTTCTATGGATAAGAATACAACCTGACTCTTAATATCTGTAATAGCTCTATCTCAAGATCTGTTTAAATTAGCAGATACATAACAATACTTCAAGAGAAAAGAGTGAGGCACATGAATATAAACAATATCTAGATAATGAGACGATTAAACAAATTCGTATTTACCATTTTTACCCTACACTTTTAACACAACTAACAAATCTGTTTGCATGGACTAGTATAAACTATTACTGAAGATAAGGAGCAAGAATGCATCTCCCATTGAATAATGGTATTAAATGCTGAATTCCCTGAAATCTTCAGAAGATCAAAAGCATAGTCTCACCTAGTGATACTGGAGACACCCTTCATTCTTCTTTTTATAGTTTCAGAATACATACTGAATTACTTAGCTGATAATCATGTCAGAGGACAGCACAGTACAGGGGGAGTTATTTGTTTTAATAAGAAAGCCACAGACACAAATGATTTGCTGTATGACTTTTGTGAACTTTTTGCCTTTTATTCCAGCCTACTCCACAAATCCCACTTAGAAATCCTGAGCCACAGAGGTTGTCATATTCTCACTGTCTCTAAGAAATCTGGACATGCTGATCAAAGAAGCACCCAAATACATTCCCATCACTACACAAATATCTGCAGTTCAGACCATGAGAACAGGGCTGAATGGCACTTTTTCACAGAGTTAACTCAGAGCTAACTGCATAGCTTACCTCCTAAGGACTGAGATTTCAATATGGCACAATTATGAAATGTTGTAAAATCATAAAAGTAAAAATAGTAAGAAGTTGAAACAAGACTGAGTTCAGCTCATTTCAATGAACCATGTAAGTCAACACATGTTGTACTTGAACTGTCTGGCTGACAGGGACCACTGAGTACCTTACAAGAGGTGGAGAGCATCTTCACATCTGACAGCAAATGAGTCCTAAGTATTGTTTCCTTCTGGTGACAAAAAAAAAAACCACCTTGTATTTTGTATTGTATCTTGCTTACAGAGCCTTTGTGACCTATAAAAACTGCTTGAACAATGCAGTCTGGAGAGCAAAGATTATAAATAAGTGTCACAAATTAAGCATACAATGAAAGAAAAACTTGGATGAAGCAGGTGTTCACACATGGTAGAACAATTCACTTCTCATAAGATGTCTAATTTGGCTGTTCATCACAGTTATTTGGCCTCCAACATAGTGAAGTTACAAAAAAAAGTGTTTCAATCATTTTGAAACCATAAAAAAATGTACTATTGTCATATAATGATAAAGATGTTCCCCTTGACAGATATTGTTTTCACATATTATAGAAAATATAAAATTATTTTGGCAATATTGACTTCATAACTTTTAAGCCTGTGAACTCACCTACTATTTTTCCTAATTCAAGATGTTTAGAAGACTTATTCCACTACATGAAAGTGGTAAATTTCTTTCCTTTCAGTGGATATATGCATTTTTGCTCACTGAACAGAGAGTAAGAACCTAAGAATTTCCTAACTTACACAGTATTTAAGTACTATTTAAAAAAAAGTCTTTATTATTGTTGTAATCTGCAAAGTCGTAAAACTTTCATGACATCTTTCACTAATAATCAATACTTAAATCCTTCATAGCACAAATTAACAGTAATAAAGTTGAGAAGGTCTGAATAGCTCAAGTGACTACACGAGATGCCCACAATTTTAAGTGATTACAGAATTGAGGCCTCAAATAATTTAATAATACAGTCAGGTCTCCTATATCACGGTATCGCGGGTCTTGCCCCCTATATGTGAAGCCCGCCTTCTGTGTTGATTGGCAGGTCATTAATATGCAAATTTGCCCCACACCCTTACTCGGCCCCCAGCGCTCCGGTGCTGTTTTGGCACTGCCCTGCTGTGTGCCGGTGTTTGTGCTGGTGCTTCCCAGTGCCCATGGCCACCCCATGCCTGGAAAAAACCCTTTTCCACTCAGCTGGGAACACTGGTGAGGGGGAGTCGCCCGCGCTGCTGTCCCAGTGTCTTTCTGGGTGGGTAGATGTGGTCTCTCTGTACTCAGGGTAGATGAGTATGTCTTGGAGAGTCATTCGAGAAAGTCTTGGACATCACATCTAACCTGAGAGTGTGTAAATCTTTCATAACTGCATGCAGCTGCTTTGCTCTAAGAGGAGTGGGGCTGGTGCTGTTCAGAGCAGACACGCTGCAGCCGCTGCAGTCCTAGGGGAGCAGGATGGGGTGGGGCTGGGCGCCGCTTGGAGTGGACCCACTGCAGTCACTGCACACCCAGTGGAGAGGGATAGGGAGGGCTGGGGTGGCATGTAGCCTTCTCACTCACAGTGGAGGGGAGGCGGTGGATTTGAATATTCATGACTGCCTAATTGAATATTCATGCGTGTAAGGGGCCTCCTTAATCGCTGAAAAATCACACTGCTAAGATGTGAGGCTGCAATATGGGGGGCACAAAGTGGAAGAGGGTTGATCCTATTTCAGTTGACATTTCCAATTTATAAAGCTGAAATAATTACTTAACAGTTCTCAAACCTATTATTTTCTTTCTTGCAAAGACAAAACATTACATAGATTTTGTGTATATACTCATCATTGCAGAGTTTACTTTTTTGAATATAAATATATTCTGTATATGTTAGTTTTATTGGAAAAAGACATCAATTAATTTGTGTTCCAAAAGGAAGTCAAGATTTTTCAATGTTTTCTAATCCAGATAACACAGAAGCAAAAATAATTTTTTCCTTTTACACTTTATTTAATAAAGCTGAAAACATTTTTTTTAAGTTGCAACAGAAACCAGTTCTCTTTAGTCAATAAAAATAATTTTAAGAATTTGATCTACTACCAGAGGACTGTGTCATGTCTTGTATTCTTTTAGTTTGTTGAAGAGGTAACCAAAATTCCTTCATAACAAGCAAAGTGTCATGACCCTGTAACTATGTCTCAGCATGTTTTGCATTTGTAAGAACGCAAGGTCAGGTATTGGTTTAGTTTTTTAATGATTATGTATCTATTACTGAGAGAGAAGTAGAAGTTATTAATATAGAATCTGTTTTACATTATATGCTTTTTGTTACCTGAATGTGATAGTCCAATTAAAGACATAGTTGTAATCAGAAAATGACTTAATGCCTGTGATTCATAAAAATATGAGTGAAGAAAAATAATTTAAACATAAAAAATAGATTAAACTAAATGAAACATAAGCAAACAATTAAAAATCACTTCCACAACCCAAGCAGACAAATAGTGATAATATTTTGATTAATACTACTATTAAGATGGCCACTCCTACAAGACTCACTACTTTAAGTTGAACATAACCATAGTTTTCTAGGAAATAACTTATTCTCCTGTTGGCTAAAAATACTGACTGCTATGAAAATGTTCTTTCACCATTTTAAGAGTAATCTGATATTCCACTGATCAGAACCCTGAAGAATGACTCTCATGCAATCTCTCTTTCTCATTCCCTGGCAATTGCAACTTCCACCACTGTAGCCCATGATCCCAGCTCTTTCTTCTGTCAGTCACAGCATTTGCTTGAAAATGACAGCAGAAAAGAAGGAAGCAAAATCCATTTATAGGTATCACAGTAATTAATCTCTGAAAGATTTCCATTTTATCTCTTCAATAATATCATATGTCTGCTCTGTCAATCAGTTAAATTTTACAGCCAGTAGGCAGCCTAAATCTTTTATTTCTTTGAAGTACTTAAAAGGCTGTCGTGGTTTGACCCTGGCTGGATGCCAGAGATTCACCCACAACCTCTCCTGGAGGAAAAACAGGAAAATAAAACTAGTCACAGGCAAAAAACCAAGGCAAACTACAAGTAAAGAATATAAAGGATTTATTTACTAACTAACAAGATCAGAACTGCGAAGG
>WEKX01019067.1:24698-38657 GCA_013390025.1 Pitta sordida
GCAGGTTCTGAGCCAGCACCCTACATCTTGCTACTGAGGGTTTTTTATTTCACTCCCAAATACGTTTATTCACAGAGACGTCTCTATCTCCTTCTGCTTGTGACCTTGGCAGTGATAGGGCCCAGGTAAGAGCTGAGCTGTTAATCCCCTCACTGCCAGAGCAGCAAAAAACCTAAACCAGGACAAAGGCCTATCTGAATTCTTCAAAATTACCTGAAGAGTATAGAGACTTACACTAGGAAATAGTAGTTACTGACCAATTTTAAAAGATCATGCGTTTTCCTTCGGTATTATAAGATCAGCCTAATCTATTTAAGAAAATCCTCCAAATTCATTAGAACCAGCTTCACTTGTCAGCACAGTAAGAAGACCAAAGGATTCTGCTGTGATTCAGGAAACTCAGAATAATCACCACAGGCAAGGGCAAAAGCCTAGCTCTCAGTGAACAAATTCCTTTATAAATATTTTCATTATACTGATTTCCATTTTTAAGTGTTTATTCAAAAAACCCCATAAACACATTAATTATTGTCCCAGACATTACTTTTTCTGGGTTTTTGCTCCATTTGCAAGGCTTTTCAGGAGGGGGTGGGATCATCTGTAGTTCTGTTCTGTCCTAATGAAAGAACTCAACCCAAACCCTGTAAGTCTTGCTCAGCAAAATCTATATAAACAGATACAATTATATATTTCTACTGATTTAGTTGCTAACAAAATGTGCTGTTCCATATGGTATTTGAGCTACATGCATATACACCTGTTAGAAAGAAAGGTTAAACTGAACAGACACTGAAATGCCAGCTGAACAAACAATTACATGGCAACATTTATTTTAGAATTCATTGATTAATGTATGCATGTCTTACACCATATGAAAATCTAACAGGTCATGCCCTGTTCAGAACAAGTATGGGGTGGTGGGCAAAAAATGCTGTGACACTATTTACAGAAGACTACTTTATGTTTGACTAAATTGATACCATTTCTACTATCATCATTTGCTTTGTTACATTTGGCTTTGCCTAACACATTACGTAACTCGTATATTACAGAGTTAAAAGAAGATAATATTAGACTCCCTATTTCGGATTTCTGTCTGAAATCTTAACACATCTTAGTTACTTTAGGGAGCCTGTTGAAAAACTTCTGTCTACAAATAAATATTCCAACAGCAACTGCATAGTCTTTTTCCTCTTTTCCATTGCAAATATGTATGATCTTCCTGTTGTCTTTAATGATAAGGTATGTTTTCAACCATTCTTGTGGATCTTTTCTGAATACTCTCAGTACTGAATACTCTCAGTATTCTTCATAAATTCAAATGGTGTACATTATGGTGGACATAACCTAATTCCCTGTTCCATGTTCCATTATCTAGACCATGTCATTGAGTCCCTCATCCAGTTTTTTCTTAAACACCTCCAGAGATGGCAACTCCACCACCTCGCTGGGTAGACCATTCCAATGAGAGATCACTCTGTCTGTGAAAAACCTCTTCCTAACATCCAGTGTAAACCTCCCATGGCGCAGCTTAAGGCCGTGTCCTCTTGTTCTGGTGCTTGCAGCCTGAAAGGAGAGATTTACACCCACTTGACTGCAACCTCCCTTCAGATAGTTCTAAACAGCAATGAGGTCCTTCAGGGTAAAGCTATTACACTATGTCCTAGTCCAATATAGTGCCCTTGTATTGCTCCTTAGCACCAGGCGCTAGATAACATATTAAGAGGTTTAGTTCAGTCCATTATATGGCTTTCTTGTTTAGTAGAAATATTCTTGATTTAGACTAGTATGAGCCCAGTTCAAACTCGTTAATCTTTTGTGTCCAGGATAGGTAGAATTTTAGTATATAGTGTCTGTCATACAGCAGTTTAATGTAACAAAATCCTATTTTTACTTTTAAAGTAAAAGAGGTGTGGTATTTATGGAACAATAAATTAAATCTGGCAGGTTGAGGAAGTTAAGCTGTAGCAGATAGGAGCAGAATCAACCAAGCATATTGACACATTGATGAATGGAGCTAAGTACTGTAGAATGAAAGCTAAAGCAAGGGGTAAGAGGAAGAAGTAATGCTCATTGTAAAGCTGTGTGGAAGAGCAAAGTACACTTATTAAAATGAATGGTTTCAAGGTTGTGTGCCATAAAGAGATTTTGAGGCAACTCTGATTCACTTATGCAATTAAGGGATACTCAGATCCCTGAACATAAACACTTTGGATGTATTCTTTGTAAAAGTGACTTATTACTTCTCACAGGTGCAATGAGGAACTCAGTATTGTGTACATGTCAATACATATTAATATTAGTTTTGTTATAAATGTATCACCTTATGAAGATTAGAAAGAAACACGGTATATCCGAGGGACAAACCATTGCATTTAAAAGTGTTGAAAAACAATTTAAATAAACCTGTAGTATGACATTTGAATCTGAAATGGTGATGTCAAATACATAATTGTAATGAGTATAAGGGATATATGAGTACTAGTAAAAAATCTACATTAATGCTTGCAATGATGCAGTACCAGGGTGTTTTAGAGCTCTTGCTTGAGAGAAAGCAATTATTCTGCTTTTTATTCCGCTTCGCTTTACAGTGTTTACACAACATGAAAGTTATATTAATAGTATGGGTATGCAAGTAAACTGGGTACTGATGGTGTTTGGAATGTAAAGTTCCAGAGTCCTTTGAGTAATATTAAAGAACTACAGTCATACCCCCAGATTAGCAGGTTTTGGGTCTCTGCGGGTTCTCATGAAACATTAAATCCATGAATGAAGGTGCGCCATTAATATGGCAAATTATTGGCATGAATATGGCAACTTTGCCACACTGCAACATCCCGGGGCCACTTATGGTGACAGGGAGCGGTGGACTCGAAGCTTTTTCCTTTTAACTGTGGCTGCTACGCTGGTCCCTGTGGACAGGAAGTCCCCGATTGCATACCACAGGTGCTGCGGTGCAGAAACGCTTTCCCTGGGGCTATGCATATCACCAGGGGCACCAGCCAGCAGGTAAGCAGCCCTCGGGGACAACACAGCGATTAGCGCTTGCATTCCACTGCACTTAGCATCAGCATTGCCTCCCCTGACTGTAGTTATGGAACAGTAACACAGACACACACATCCACATAGGCTCCTGGCACAGCCAGGCTGGCACTCCAGGCTGCCTGCCACAGCAGAATGGGACTATGCCATGCGGCGTGTTACAGGAGACTTCCTCACTCCTGGTACGGGTGGGCTGGCAGTCCGGGCTGCCTGCCATGGTGGAATGGAGCCACATGATGCTGTGTTACAGTATGAGACTTCCCCGCTCCTGGCACGGGTAGGTAGGCAGCCTGGGCTGCCTGTCGTGGCAGAACGGGAGTGTGTCATGCCACAGAACTATACACCACCTCTGCGAATGAGTGAATAAGATTCACGGAGAAATTTAATGCAAATCACTGAAGACCCAAATGAAAAGGTATGAATGAGCTAGGTATGACTGTATTATCTCAAACTAGTTTTGCTATTGTGATTACACTAGGTCACTTGTGACAAAGGCTGTGATGATTTTAGATTATGTTGTTTATCAGATGTTAGAAGAGCACTAGCAATCTGCGAACAACACTGCTTTACAGTTCATGAGTTTTAAGATAATGTTTTATGTCTGTCTATCAGTGCCTCACAAAACTTCTGTACTCTAACACTGGTTAACAGCTATGGCATGCCTATGAAAGAAAGTTCCTTTAGATCATGTAGCCAACTGCCAACTTACTGCACTGTAATCTTCAAGGTGCTCCTTAGATAGATGGAAAAGCACCTATCAGCATCAATTTTCTCACTCAGGCATGAGGAAGAGGAGAAAATACAAACGAAAAATAGAGAGGCTTTCAGCTTGGTATTGTCTTTTCTGTCAGCATGGTATCTCCTGAATTTATTAATAGTGTCTGATAATATCAGAAAATGGGAAGATAAAGCTGACAAGTTGATGTGAAGAACAAGAGTATAGTAAGATGATACACAAGCAAAAATGGGTTGTCAAACTATTATTCATGGAGTACCATCTGCTGCATCATACTAAATTATTCTATTGATATTCTTTTACGTTATAAGGACATAAAACCTTTCCTTTTTCTTTTTTTTCTCCTTGTTTATTACTGAAGAGAGGCTAAGTTTCTCATAGGTCAGGAGTGTTTCTCCTTACATCTCAGATGGCTAACTCAATTCAGAGTCTGCCCAGGCAGTGAAATTCACGTATATGTATGACAAGACTAAACCATGAAAGGCTTCTATTACACATTCTCTGTGCAATAGGTCTGTATACTGTGGTCAGTCATATCACCAAATATGCAGAAATTCACTGAATAATTATCAAAATCTGTTTTAATAAACTTCATCATAAAACTAGATCAACAAAGCATTGCACCAGCTAAACCTTTTAAAAAAAAGATTAACCCTTATCCAGCCTCCATTTCGGATGCATATTTCTTATGTTTACCCTTATTCTTCAAAACGTAATCATATTTTGCAACAATACTGACATTCCCCCAAAGCTAGTTTTAATTTGTAATATTTTTACCTCTCTAATCAAATCCAAGGATTGTTAACAGTGAGTCTCACAGAGGAGGAAAAACATACCCTTTGTAGTTATGAAACAATTTAGCATTTTTTATACACTGTGTATTTTTACCCTTTATAGAAGTTGCAATTTAAATTAATTCATAGTCCATTATACTTATTCATCTCTTTTTCTCTTATATATACTAAACTCATGGAGATAGACAGGGTTAATGCTGTATTGGAAATAAACCAAACAGTTTTAAACAACATAATGCTATTTTCACTGCATCTACAGACGATTTTAAAACATCATCTTAGACGTGTTGTTATTGTTGGTTCCCTATTAAAGAATTTTATGGGTAGAAAGGTAGAGTACAGAGGTCTCCAGCTTTAACTATAAATATGAATAAGGGAACATCAAGCCCTCACATCCTACTTTCTAATATGAAAGTTTGTTTTATGATACAGTTAACCCTCAGTACTTCGCAGTTCCTCTCTCATAGATTCAATTCTTCACAGGGTGCATTCTCTGTGATAACAGAAGTCTGTTTCATGGTGCATTCATGACTGCGCCTGCGCTGACACTCATAAATTTGCAAAGATAGACAGTCATGAATGCGCAGATTAGTTCTGCCCACCCTGCCACCACACAGACCGATGGCACACCACTCTGCATCTGTGCCAGACTCATGGACCAGAGCGCTGGGGCACAGCTATGCCTACCCACCCCCGTCGATGCTAGCACAGCTGTTTTTGTTGAGGGTTCTTGGGGCAGTGCTGGAACTCTGCGCTGGTATCAGTCATGTGTCCATCAAGAGTTGCTTGTGCCACCACCATCTGTACCATGATCGGTGGTCACACACACAGCCTGCCCAGGCATTGTCACCTGAGAAGCAGCAGGGATAGTGGGACAGTCGCCTTCTCCCATCAGGACAGGGTGGTGCTGCCGTCTGCACCCTGAGCAGCTGCACCAGCTGCACACACAGCCTGCCCAGGCATCGCCACCTGAGAGACAGTGGGGTTGGCAGGACAGTCCTCCTCTCCCATCGGGACATGGGGGTGCTGCCACCCTTGCCCAGGACAGGAGTCCACCCTGCCCTGACGGGCTGGGGTGGTGGTGGGGTAAGGGTTGGATACCGCAAGTGTTTCTTTTCATGCTGAGGCCCCCTGCTCCCACTGGCCATGGCACAAGACTTGTCCTCCCAGCCCGGCAGCAGAACGGCTGGGCTCGTATCCCAGGAGTGGCCCTGGCATTGCATTTTTTCCATGGAAACAGGCAGTGGGTGGGCACTGGTGGTTGTCCAGGTACTGTCGCAGATCGTCCCCATGCCTCTCCACTCACAAGCAAAACAAGGAGAGGTGACCTGCCCTTGCACAGCACTGGCTTCACACTGGAAATTTAGGCTTGAGTTCCCTGCTGGCTGTTGAGCCAGGCATTAGATGGCTCCCCCTGCACCGAAGCCGTCAGCTCTACCCTGCTGCATCCGCTGGGGCTGAGAGCTGTGGCCACCATGCAGGGGTCAGGCCCGTGCTGGTTGCTGTATTTAAAACCATTTTACCACGATTGCTGAAACCATGTAGTGGCCACAGCTACTCTGGGCATTCTTGGGGAATTTAGGTGGGACCCTCAGAGCACCTGCTTGGCCACTGACTGGGCCAGTGCTGTTCCCATTGTGATGGGCTGTTGCAAGGACCTGGCCAGGCATGGCCAGCTGCTTGGCCAAGCCAGGGGGCCCAGTCAGCAAGGGGTCCAGGAGGATCGAGTGCAGTGTGAGGTCTGTTTAAACATGCACTTGTGAGATCCCGGAGGTGTGCAGGTCCCCCCGCATCCCCTCCAGGGATGATTTACACAGTTATATAAGATTTACACACTCTTGGGGTAGACGTGGTGTCTGGGACCAGACACCATCTCTACCACAAGAATGATGAGATCAGGTCTACCCACTTGGAGAGACACCAGGATAGTGGTGTGGGCAGCTCCCAGTGTCAGTGTCCCCAGTCAAGTAGAAGAGATGGGTTTTTCACAGAATCACAGAATCACAGAATCAGTAAGGTTGGAAAAGACCTTAGAGATCATCGAGTCCAACCTATCACCTATTACCTAACCTAGCCAAACCTGTTACTTAACCTGTTGCCATCCTGCTACCAACACACCATCTTACCTATAACACACTACCCTAATATCTAGGTCATGCCACCAAGTACATCATCCAACCTTTTCTTAAACACCACTAGGGACGGTGACTCCACCACCCCCCTGGGCAGCCCATTCCACTGAGAGATCACCCTCTCTGTGAAATGGCAGGCACCGGGAACTGCTGACACAAGCACCGATACACAGTGAGGCAGTGCCGACACAGCACCAAAACATGCTGAGACTGAAGGGGATGCTGCAGGGGAAGGTGGTAATTTGCATATTAATGAGCTTCCTACTTTTGCAGAACTAGGGCTTTGTGGGGGGAGGGGGAGACCCGGGGCCCCAAGATAATTGAGAGTCGACTGTATTTAAGATCATCCAGATCATCTTGACTGTAACTTCATACCTGCTAGAGACTCTGCTACACAGATGAAAAATCAATCACTGATATCTTCAACACATCACTTTCCTGTAGTCATATGTTTATTGCTCTACTCCCCACCTTAAATCTCTTTGCAATCTTTCATCTTATTTGCCTGCTTCTTGCACCAAAGAGTTTGGAGTTGAAGAGTAGATGATAGCTGAGGTTATCTTTAAAAAGAAGGGCCAACATCAAAAGCTTTATTAGTATTATTTATACTTATTAGTATTGAATTCAGGGATCAAAATTACCCTTTATAAGTACGTAAATCTTACTACCAGAAACATTAATGGAAAATGAACGTGCAAGTGGTGAAGGCAAAGGCAAGGGAAATGCATTCTTCAAGATGTCCAAATATTTACAGAAATACAGTCATACCTCCAGATTTGCAGGTTCTGGGTCTCTGTGGGGTCCCGTGAAACATTAAATCTATGCACGTGCGTGCACCATGATTATGCGAAATTACTGGCATGAATACAGCAGCTTTGCAACACTGCAACACCCACGGGGCCCTTATGGCAGCAGAGGTGTCAAAGTCTGAGCTTTCTCCCTTTTAACTGCAGCAGCTACACTGGTCCCTGTGGACAGGAAGTCCCCAGTCACACACCACNGCCCTGGGGACAGGAAAGCCCCAGTCACCCACCACAGGGGCTGTGGTTCATATCACCAGGTGCACCAGGCACCGGGCAAGCAGCCCCTGGGGACAACACAGCAGTTACCGCTTGCATTCCACTGCACTTAGCATTGGCATTGCCTCCCTCAGCTGTAGTTATGGAAACAGTAACACGGACAAACACATGCACACAAGCTCCTAGCACGGCCAGGCTGGCAGTCCAGGCTGCCCAGTCCAGTTTAGTTCCGCCGTGGCAGAACTAAAACGCAGGGTGCCATGTGTTACAGTATAAGATTTCCCTGCTCCTGGCACAGAAAACAGAACANGTCGATGCTAGCACAGCTGTTTTTGTTGAGGGTTCTTGGGGCAGTGCTGGAACTCTGCGCTGGTATCAGTCATGTGTCCATCAAGAGTTGCTTGTGCCACCACCATCTGTACCATGATCGGTGGTCACACACACAGCCTGCCCAGGCATTGTCACTTGAGAAGCAGCAGGGATAGTGGGACAGTCGCCTTCTCCCATCAGGACAGGGTGGTGCTGCCGTCTGCACCCTGAGCAGCTGCACCAGCTGCACACACAGCCTGCCCAGGCATCGCCACCTGAGAGACAGTGGGGTTGGCAGGACAGTCCTCCTCTCCCATCGGGACATGGGGGTGCTGCCACCCTTGCCCAGGACAGGAGTCCACCCTGCCCTGACGGGCTGGGGTGGTGGTGGGGTAAGGGTTGGATACCGCAAGTGTTTCTTTTCATGCTGAGGCCCCCTGCTCCCACTGGCCATGGCACAAGACTTGTCCTCCCAGCCCGGCGGCAGAACGGCTGGGCTCGTATCCCAGGAGTGGCCCTGGCATTGCATTTTTTCCATGGAAACAGGCAGTGGGTGGGCACTGGTGGTTGTCCAGGTACTGTCGCAGATCGTCCCCATGCCTCTCCACTCACAAGCAAAACAAGGAGAGGTGACCTGCCCTTGCACAGCACTGGCTTCACACTGGAAATTTAGGCTTGAGTTCCCTGCTGGCTGTTGAGCCAGGCATTAGATGGCTCCCCCTGCACCGAAGCCGTCAGCTCTACCCTGCTGCATCCGCTGGGGCTGAGAGCTGTGGCCACCATGCAGGGGTCAGGCCCGTGCTGGTTGCTGTATTTAAAACCATTTTACCACGATTGCTGAAACCATGTAGTGGCCACAGCTACTCTGGGCATTCTTGGGGAATTTAGGTGGGACCCTCAGAGCACCTGCTTGGCCACTGACTGGGCCAGTGCTGTTCCCATTGTGATGGGCTGTTGCAAGGACCTGGCCAGGCATGGCCAGCTGCTTGGCCAAGCCAGGGGGCCCAGTCAGCAAGGGGTCCAGGAGGATCGAGTGCAGTGTGAGGTCTGTTTAAACATGCACTTGTGAGATCCCGGAGGTGTGCAGGTCCCCCCGCATCCCCTCCAGGGATGATTTACACAGTTATATAAGATTTACACACTCTTGGGGTAGACGTGGTGTCTGGGACCAGGCACCATGTCTACCACAAGAATGATGAGATCAGGTCTACCCACTTGGAGAGACACCAGGATAGTGGTGTGGGCAGCTCCCAGTGTCAGTGTCCCCAGTCAAGTAGAAGAGATGGGTTTTTCACAGAATCACAGAATCAGTAAGGTTGGAAAAGACCTTAGAGATCATCGAGTCCAACCTATCACCTATTACCTAACCTAGCCAAACCTGTTACTTAACCTGTTGCCATCCTGCTACCAACACACCATCTTACCTATAACACACTACCCTAATATCTAGGTCATGCCACCAAGTACATCATCCAACCTTTTCTTAAACACCACTAGGGACGGTGACTCCACCACCCCCCTGGGCAGCCCATTCCACTGAGAGATCACCCTCTCTGTGAAATGGCAGGCACCGGGAACTGCTGACACAAGCACCGATACACAGTGAGGCAGTGCCGACACAGCACCAAAACATGCTGAGACTGAAGGGGATGCTGCAGGGGAAGGTGGTAATTTGCATATTAATGAGCTTCCTACTTTTGCAGAACTAGGGCTTTGTGGGGGGAGGGGGAGACCCGGGGCCCCAAGATAATTGAGAGTCAACTGTATTTAAGATCATCCAGATCATCTTGACTGTAACTTCATACCTGCTAGAGACTCTGCTACACAGATGAAAAATCAATCACTGATATCTTCAACACATCACTTTCCTGTAGTCATATGTTTATTGCTCTACTCCCCACCTTAAATCTCTTTGCAATCTTTCATCTTATTTGCCTGCTTCTTGCACCAAAGAGTTTGGAGTTGAAGAGTAGATGATAGCTGAGGTTATCTTTAAAAAGAAGGGCCAACATCAAAAGCTTTATTAGTATTATTTATACTTATTAGTATTGAATTCAGGGATCAAAATTACCCTTTATAAGTACGTAAATCTTACTACCAGAAACATTAATGGAAAATGAACGTGCAAGTGGTGAAGGCAAAGGCAAGGGAAATGCATTCTTCAAGATGTCCAAATATTTACAGAAATACAGTCATACCTCCAGATTTGCAGGTTCTGGGTCTCTGTGGGGTCCCGTGAAACATTAAATCTATGCACGTGCGTGCACCATGATTATGCGAAATTACTGGCATGAATACAGCAGCTTTGCAACACTGCAACACCCACGGGGCCCTTATGGCAGCAGAGGTGTCAAAGTCTGAGCTTTCTCCCTTTTAACTGCAGCAGCTACACTGGTCCCTGTGGACAGGAAGTCCCCAGTCACACACCACAGGGGCTGTGGTTCATATCACCAGGTGCNGCGTGCTGCCACCCTCGCCCAGGACAGGAGTCCACCCTGCCCTGACGGGCTGGGGTGGTGGTGGGGTAAGGGTTGGATACCGCAAGTGTTTCTTTTCATGCTGAGGCCCCCTGCTCCCACTGGCCATGGCACAAGACTTGTCCTCCCAGCCCGGCAGCAGAACGGCTGGGCTCGTATCCCAGGAGTGGCCCTGGCATTGCATTTTTTCCATGGAAACAGGCAGTGGGTGGGCACTGGTGGTTGTCCAGGTACTGTCGCAGATCGTCCCCATGCCTCTCCACTCACAAGCAAAACAAGGAGAGGTGACCTGCCCTTGCACAGCACTGGCTTCACACTGGAAATTTAGGCTTGAGTTCCCTGCTGGCTGTTGAGCCAGGCATTAGATGGCTCCCCCTGCACCGAAGCCGTCAGCTCTACCCTGCTGCATCCGCTGGGGCTGAGAGCTGTGGCCACCATGCAGGGGTCAGGCCCGTGCTGGTTGCTGTATTTAAAACCATTTTACCACGATTGCTGAAACCATGTAGTGGCCACAGCTACTCTGGGCATTCTTGGGGAATTTAGGTGGGACCCTCAGAGCACCTGCTTGGCCACTGACTGGGCCAGTGCTGTTCCCATTGTGATGGGCTGTTGCAAGGACCTGGCCAGGCATGGCCAGCTGCTTGGCCAAGCCAGGGGGCCCAGTCAGCAAGGGGTCCAGGAGGATCGAGTGCAGTGTGAGGTCTGTTTAAACATGCACTTGTGAGATCCCGGAGGTGTGCAGGTCCCCCCGCATCCCCTCCAGGGATGATTTACACAGTTATATAAGATTTACACACTCTTGGGGTAGACGTGGTGTCTGGGACCAGGCACCATGTCTACCACAAGAATGATGAGATCAGGTCTACCCACTTGGAGAGACACCAGGATAGTGGTGTGGGCAGCTCCCAGTGTCAGTGTCCCCAGTCAAGTAGAAGAGATGGGTTTTTCACAGAATCACAGAATCAGTAAGGTTGGAAAAGACCTTAGAGATCATCGAGTCCAACCTATCACCTATTACCTAACCTAGCCAAACCTGTTACTTAACCTGTTGCCATCCTGCTACCAACACACCATCTTACCTATAACACACTACCCTAATATCTAGGTCATGCCACCAAGTACATCATCCAACCTTTTCTTAAACACCACTAGGGACGGTGACTCCACCACCCCCCTGGGCAGCCCATTCCACTGAGAGATCACCCTCTCTGTGAAATGGCAGGCACCGGGAACTGCTGACACAAGCACCGATACACAGTGAGGCAGTGCCGACACAGCACCAAAACATGCTGAGACTGAAGGGGATGCTGCAGGGGAAGGTGGTAATTTGCATATTAATGAGCTTCCTACTTTTGCAGAACTAGGGCTTTGTGGGGGGAGGGGGAGACCCGGGGCCCCAAGATAATTGAGAGTCAACTGTATTTAAGATCATCCAGATCATCTTGACTGTAACTTCATACCTGCTAGAGACTCTGCTACACAGATGAAAAATCAATCACTGATATCTTCAACACATCACTTTCCTGTAGTCATATGTTTATTGCTCTANTGCTTGGCCAAGCCAGGGGGCCCAGTCAGCAAGGGGTCCAGGAGGATCGAGTGCAGTGTGAGGTCTGTTTAAACATGCACTTGTGAGATCCCGGAGGTGTGCAGGTCCCCCCGCATCCCCTCCAGGGATGATTTACACAGTTATATAAGATTTACACACTCTTGGGGTAGACGTGGTGTCTGGGACCAGACACCATCTCTACCACAAGAATGATGAGATCAGGTCTACCCACTTGGAGAGACACCAGGATAGTGGTGTGGGCAGCTCCCAGTGTCAGTGTCCCCAGTCAAGTAGAAGAGATGGGTTTTTCACAGAATCACAGAATCAGTAAGGTTGGAAAAGACCTTAGAGATCATCGAGTCCAACCTATCACCTATTACCTAACCTAGCCAAACCTGTTACTTAACCTGTTGCCATCCTGCTACCAACACACCATCCTACCTATAACACACTACCCTAATATCTAGGTCATGCCACCAAGTACATCATCCAACCTTTTCTTAAACACCACTAGGGACGGTGACTCCACCACCCCCCTGGGCAGCCCATTCCACTGAGAGATCACCCTCTCTGTGAAATGGCAGGCACCGGGAACTGCTGACACAAGCACCGATACACAGTGAGGCAGTGCCGACACAGCACCAAAACATGCTGAGACTGAAGGGGATGCTGCAGGGGAAGGTGGTAATTTGCATATTAATGAGCTTCCTACTTTTGCAGAACTAGGGCTTTGTGGGGGGAGGGGGAGACCCGGGGCCCCAAGATAATTGAGAGTCAACTGTATTTAAGATCATCCAGATCATCTTGACTGTAACTTCATACCTGCTAGAGACTCTGCTACACAGATGAAAAATCAATCACTGATATCTTCAACACATCACTTTCCTGTAGTCATATGTTTATTGCTCTACTCCCCACCTTAAATCTCTTTGCAATCTTTCATCTTATTTGCCTGCTTCTTGCACCAAAGAGTTTGGAGTTGAAGAGTAGATGATAGCTGAGGTTATCTTTAAAAAGAAGGGCCAACATCAAAAGCTTTATTAGTATTATTTATACTTATTAGTATTGAATTCAGGGATCAAAATTACCCTTTATAAGTACGTAAATCTTACTACCAGAAACATTAATGGAAAATGAACGTGCAAGTGGTGAAGGCAAAGGCAAGGGAAATGCATTCTTCAAGATGTCCAAATATTTACAGAAATACAGTCATACCTCCAGATTTGCAGGTTCTGGGTCTCTGTGGGGTCCCGTGAAACATTAAATCTATGCACGTGCGTGCACCATGATTATGCGAAATTACTGGCATGAATACAGCAGCTTTGCAACACTGCAACACCCACGGGGCCCTTATGGCAGCAGAGGTGTCAAAGTCTGAGCTTTCTCCCTTTTAACTGCAGCAGCTACACTGGTCCCTGTGGACAGGAAGTCCCCAGTCACACACCACAGGGGCTGTGGTTCATATCACCAGGTGCACCAGGCACCGGGCAAGCAGCCCCTGGGGACAACACAGCAGTTACCGCTTGCATTCCACTGCACTTAGCATTGGCATTGCCTCCCTCAACTGTAGTTATGGAAACAGTAACACGGACAAACACATGCACACAAGCTCCTAGCACGGCCAGGCTGGCAGTCCAGGCTGCCCAGTCCAGTTTAGTTCCGCCGTGGCAGAACTAAAACGCAGGGTGCCATGTGTTACAGTATAAGATTTCCCTGCTCCTGGCACAGAAAACAGAACAGAAAAATTATGTCCTCATGTATTGTCATAGTTGAAAACATGAAGAATTAAATAATTTTGAATCACAGTGAAAAATAAGCATTGATTACTACATATGCTCTAAAATAATAATTTTGGATAGCTTGATCCATAGTTGCTATGAATCAGTTCAATGTTCTGTCAC
>WEKX01019067.1:41566-53665 GCA_013390025.1 Pitta sordida
GGCTTGGCACAATCCCTCACAGTCCTGCAGTAGTCTTGGGCCTCCTGCAGGAGGGAGGGAGTCCTCCCTGGTTTGCGGACAAAGCGGTGCTTTGCCTCTACCTTATGTGGTAGAGGCTGAATGCAGCACACGTAAAGAATGCTTCCCAGGGTCCCATGCACAGCTCTCACAGTTCCACTCCTCCCTTCCCGCCCCTCCGCAGCTCTGACTGTTGCCCCTGCCTGCCCCATTTGGAGCCTTTCTCCCTTTCTCTCCCCTCCCCTCACCCACCTATCCCATCCCAGAGAAGATATTTACACAAATATTTCCTGTATTAAGAAAAATTCTTGGGTTTGAACAATTTTTATTTCTTTTCCTGGAGGCACTCATCATTGAAAAATGTGAGCAGGATGGCAGCGGAACCTTTGCCAGTGCCGGTGGGCTGGCACAGCTCTGCACCGCTGATCCCAGCCAGCACTCTGCCATGCACTGCATATCCTATGGGAGGGAAAACAGCAGGGAAGAATCAGAAGTACACAGAGCCCTGCGGTGCCTCCTCCGCCTGCTGCCACTGCTGCAGCAGTGGCAGTCAAAGCCCAAGACTCATCGTGGTGGCGCTGTGGGCTCAGGAACCCCTTTGTCACGATTCCTGGGGACTCCCCAGGCATGCACAAGGCGGAGGAGACTCCCTTTGCTCCCCTGACCGCTCACATCATGCAAGAAGCTTCCGAGAACACTCAGTAGCCACTCTGGAGCTGAGGGGGTGAGGTAATGGGCATGGCAAATTTGCACATTAATGAACTGCCTATGCACACGGATAGAGGGCTTCGTGTGGGGAGGACCAGACCCGCAGTACCACAACAAAAGAGGGTCGACTGTATTGAAGGTCTGTATTTGAGATAAGTCTCCCTCAAAGTAATTGAACCAGAAGAAGCTGAAGTCACAGCTACTGTGAGAGTGTATTTCCTAAGATATAACCTCTTCCTTGCCTCACCTAGAAGTTTTGCCTAAACAGAATTGGAGTATTTGTCTGAGATTTCTGGACACAGAATCTCTAAAGCCATGCATCTTGTTGATAGTTTGCACATCCACAATAATCCCAAAGCATCCCTGAAACCATTGGACAGATATTGTCTGAATCACACAGATTTAGGAAGCTTTAAATCCAGTCTTAACTGTGTAGTTATTATAAGAATNAATACAGCAGCTTTGCAACACTGCAACACCCACGGGGCCCTTATGGCAGCAGAGGTGTCAAAGTCTGAGCTTTCTCCCTTTTAACTGCAGCAGCTACACTGGTCCCTGTGGACAGGAAGTCCCCAGTCACACACCACAGGGGCTGTGGTTCATATCACCAGGTGCACCAGGCACCGGGCAAGCAGCCCCTGGGGACAACACAGCAGTTACCGCTTGCATTCCACTGCACTTAGCATTGGCATTGCCTCCCTCAGCTGTAGTTATGGAAACAGTAACACGGACAAACACATGCACACAAGCTCCTAGCACGGCCAGGCTGGCAGTCCAGGCTGCCCAGTCCAGTTTAGTTCCGCCGTGGCAGAACTAAAACGCAGGGTGCCATGTGTTACAGTATAAGATTTCCCTGCTCCTGGCACAGAAAACAGAACAGAAAAATTATGTCCTCATGTATTGTCATAGTTGAAAACATGAAGAATTAAATAATTTTGAATCACAGTGAAAAATAAGCATTGATTACTACATATGCTCTAAAATAATAATTTTGGATAGCTTGATCCATAGTTGCTATGAATCAGTTCAATGTTCTGTCACTCTACTCCTTTAGTTAACGGAGAAAATCTGTCCCAAAACAGGAGAAAATTGCTACTTCTTTTTCTGTGTGGTTTTGATAGTTGGTTTTGAGGTGGTTTTTGGTTTTTATGTTTGTTTGCTTTTTACTACTTTATGAAACAGACTAGGAGTTCAAGTCTGTATCTACTAGAAAAGTGTTATATTGTAGGTAGTAATCTACAAAATTATGATCTATCTTGAATTCTGCGCACTTTTGCAATCCTATGAAAAATAACACTCCGTTACTATAAAATGCTTATATAAATTTTACCCCCAAAGTTCACCTGCCCTTGTTTGTTCAAATACAGTCAACTCTCTCTACTGTGCACTTCCCCTCTCATGCTTCACTTCTTTGTGGGCTAGTTTTCCTGCAATTGAGGTGGTCTGTTTTGTGGGGTATTCACCACTGCGCCTGCGCTGACATGCATGAATATTCAAAGACAGTCATGAATATGCAAATTAGCCCCCGTCCACCTCGCCATGCGGACAGCTGGAGCACTGATCTGCCCGCGCTGCCCACCCCACGCCACGGCGCTCATAGTGGAGAGCGAGCACTCTGCCTGCACAGCCCACTCCACGGTGGCCGTGGAGTTGTGGCAGGGCGTGCAGCAGATATAGTCCCCATCCTGCCCAGCTAGTCCCTGGGAAGCCGGACGGAGGCCCCCGTAAAAACATGAAGAAGCCATGGTGGCAACTCCAGCCTGGGGCTGTACTTTTGACCCCTTTTCACTCTGTTCCTTTCCCTGGCACGGGCGGCTTTGTAAGGCACAGCGACAGGGAACACAGGGGGACAAAGGTGTAATTTTTTTTCCTCTAAGTATCTGTTCTGCTCCGTTTCTCCACTGTGCAGTTACCGTGTCAAAACATTTATAACAGTTGCAAACAAAGTTTTGCAAAACAAAGTTTGCAAACTATTTACCTGTAAGAAAAAAGACCATTAAGAACAACACCACTGCAACAAAAGCTCACACACCATTTTTTATTAATAGGACTGTCCATTAACATCCCCCAAGATTAGTCAAAATTACACTCTAATAGCTATGCTTTCCTAGATAAGACATCACATTCTTCACTCTGATTTAATTTATGAACAGAAGTGCCCTAACTCACTGCTTTTTAGGGGGTGGTACAACTTAGCACACCTTCAGCCACNCAGAGAAGATATTTACACAAATATTTCCTGTATTAAGAAAAATTCTTGGGTTTGAACAATTTTTATTTCTTTTCCTGGAGGCACTCATCATTGAAAAATGTGAGCAGGATGGCAGCGGAACCTTTGCCAGTGCCGGTGGGCTGGCACAGCTCTGCACCGCTGATCCCAGCCAGCACTCTGCCATGCACTGCATATCCTATGGGAGGGAAAACAGCAGGGAAGAATCAGAAGTACACAGAGCCCTGCGGTGCCTCCTCCGCCTGCTGCCACTGCTGCAGCAGTGGCAGTCAAAGCCCAAGACTCATCGTGGTGGCGCTGTGGGCTCAGGAACCCCTTTGTCACGATTCCTGGGGACTCCCCAGGCATGCACAAGGCGGAGGAGACTCCCTTTGCTCCCCTGACCGCTCACATCATGCAAGAAGCTTCCGAGAACACTCAGTAGCCACTCTGGAGCTGAGGGGGTGAGGTAATGGGCATGGCAAATTTGCACATTAATGAACTGCCTATGCACACGGATAGAGGGCTTCGTGTGGGGAGGACCAGACCCGCAGTACCACAACAAAAGAGGGTCGACTGTATTGAAGGTCTGTATTTGAGATAAGTCTCCCTCAAAGTAATTGAACCAGAAGAAGCTGAAGTCACAGCTACTGTGAGAGTGTATTTCCTAAGATATAACCTCTTCCTTGCCTCACCTAGAAGTTTTGCCTAAACAGAATTGGAGTATTTGTCTGAGATTTCTGGACACAGAATCTCTAAAGCCATGCATCTTGTTGATAGTTTGCACATCCACAATAATCCCAAAGCATCCCTGAAACCATTGGACAGATATTGTCTGAATCACACAGATTTAGGAAGCTTTAAATCCAGTCTTAACTGTGTAGTTATTATAAGAATATAATATTATTATTACTGTTGTTACTACTACTAATGCAGAAAATGTGTACAGGTTTTAGGAAAAGTATTTATATAAGTGTTCCAATATGTAGCATTTGACATAAAATGGGAAAACCCATTTTTTTAGGCAATAAGGATCTGATGTAAAATACATAGCAGTCTGTGGAAAAAGCTATGCCTGTAAGTAAAATATTACTGTTCTCTTCTAGCATACTACAGCAGTTTATAAAGCAATGTTATTTTTTACATTCTGGATGCCTGAAAAGAGTTTTAGAGTTCGATTTTAAACAAAACAAAATACTACCAGATCTCAAATCTCCTTATATAATGAACTATAAAAAGACAAACATTTAGTGAGACTGTTGGCACGTCTTTACTTTCCTGAGTACACTACTTGATTTCCAAAAGCAGTAGGGGCAATGAATTGTTCCTGAATTTACTTTGACTAATTTTTCTAATAAAATAATATCCAAAGACTTTATTTATAATTCTGTATTATTTCTATGTTTACAGCAATATACAATGATTCTTACTGCTATGAACTACAACCCTAACTTTTCAGTAAAGGACAGCGGAATAATTTGTAAGTAGTAGCTTCATCATCCTTAATTTTTTTAACAAAAAGGCAATCTTTTTAAGCAAATTCACAAGAATACTGTAAGAAAAAAGACCATTAAGAACAANGTCCACCTCGCCATGCGGACAGCTGGAGCACTGATCTGCCCGCGCTGCCCACCCCACGCCACGGCGCTCATAGTGGAGAGCGAGCACTCTGCCTGCACAGCCCACTCCACGGTGGCCGTGGAGTTGTGGCAGGGCGTGCAGCAGATATAGTCCCCATCCTGCCCAGCTAGTCCCTGGGAAGCCGGACGGAGGCCCCCGTAAAAACATGAAGAAGCCATGGTGGCAACTCCAGCCTGGGGCTGTACTTTTGACCCCTTTCCACTCTGTTCCTTTCCCTGGCACGGGCGGCTTTGTAAGGCACAGCGACAGGGAACACAGGGGGACAAAGGTGTAATTTTTTTTCCTCTAAGTATCTGTTCTGCTCCGTTTCTCCACTGTGCAGTTACCGTGTCAAAACATTTATAACAGTTGCAAACAAAGTTTTGCAAAACAAAGTTTGCAAACTATTTACCTTTTTTGCCTTTTCCTAACATATGCTAACTAAGACAAGTACTCTGATTAATATGCAAATCTACAAGCGGTTCTGGCTGCTTTGTTGCTGACTCACATCATCATGGTACTGGTGCTTTCAAGAGCATGCTGACTGAGCAGGGCTCAGGGCTGGCTGAGCCAGTCACTCTTCCCAGTTAAAGCTCACAGGTTCCAGGACCCCACAGTTCCAGTGGGGCTGGGGTCATCACTGCCAGCAAAGAAAGCACTGCCTTACAACTGTTGCCTTGGCAACAGTACCAAGCTGTTCTGTAGCCAATGTCAGCACGAGTCCAAGCATGGAGTACAGCCTTTGAAACTCCACTTTCAATGTGTGGGCTGGGGCAGCGCACACAAAAGCGAGGTGAAAGGTCCAAAGGGAAGGAGCTGGGCTGAATGCCCTCGCCACTGATCGCAGTGATGCCACCTTCTCCTCGCCTCTACGATCAGTGCTAAGTCCCAGCACATCTGCCAGGGGACGTGCCGGCCCGAGCTTGGTTCCTGCGGAGCTGCACGGCTTNCTGCACGGCTTGGCACAATCCCTCACAGTCCTGCAGTAGTCTTGGGCCTCCTGCAGGAGGGAGGGAGTCCTCCCTGGTTTGCGGACAAAGCGGTGCTTTGCCTCTACCTTATGTGGTAGAGGCTGAATGCAGCACACGTAAAGAATGCTTCCCAGGGTCCCATGCACAGCTCTCACAGTTCCACTCCTCCCTTCCCGCCCCTCCGCAGCTCTGACTGTTGCCCCTGCCTGCCCCATTTGGAGCCTTTCTCCCTTTCTCTCCCCTCCCCTCACCCACCTATCCCATCCCAGAGAAGATATTTACACAAATATTTCCTGTATTAAGAAAAATTCTTGGGTTTGAACAATTTTTATTTCTTTTCCTGGAGGCACTCATCATTGAAAAATGTGAGCAGGATGGCAGCGGAACCTTTGCCAGTGCCGGTGGGCTGGCACAGCTCTGCACCGCTGATCCCAGCCAGCACTCTGCCATGCACTGCATATCCTATGGGAGGGAAAACAGCAGGGAAGAATCAGAAGTACACAGAGCCCTGCGGTGCCTCCTCCGCCTGCTGCCACTGCTGCAGCAGTGGCAGTCAAAGCCCAAGACTCATCGTGGTGGCGCTGTGGGCTCAGGAACCCCTTTGTCACGATTCCTGGGGACTCCCCAGGCATGCACAAGGCGGAGGAGACTCCCTTTGCTCCCCTGACCGCTCACATCATGCAAGAAGCTTCCGAGAACACTCAGTAGCCACTCTGGAGCTGAGGGGGTGAGGTAATGGGCATGGCAAATTTGCACATTAATGAACTGCCTATGCACACGGATAGAGGGCTTCGTGTGGGGAGGACCAGACCCGCAGTACCACAACAAAAGAGGGTCGACTGTATTGAAGGTCTGTATTTGAGATAAGTCTCCCTCAAAGTAATTGAACCAGAAGAAGCTGAAGTCACAGCTACTGTGAGAGTGTATTTCCTAAGATATAACCTCTTCCTTGCCTCACCTAGAAGTTTTGCCTAAACAGAATTGGAGTATTTGTCTGAGATTTCTGGACACAGAATCTCTAAAGCCATGCATCTTGTTGATAGTTTGCACATCCACAATAATCCCAAAGCATCCCTGAAACCATTGGACAGATATTGTCTGAATCACACAGATTTAGGAAGCTTTAAATCCAGTCTTAACTGTGTAGTTATTATAAGAATATAATATTATTATTACTGTTGTTACTACTACTAATGCAGAAAATGTGTACAGGTTTTAGGAAAAGTATTTATATNGAAGCCATGGTGGCAACTCCAGCCTGGGGCTGTACTTTTGACCCCTTTTCACTCTGTTCCTTTCCCTGGCACGGGCGGCTTTGTAAGGCACAGCGACAGGGAACACAGGGGGACAAAGGTGTAATTTTTTTTCCTCTAAGTATCTGTTCTGCTCCGTTTCTCCACTGTGCAGTTACCGTGTCAAAACATTTATAACAGTTGCAAACAAAGTTTTGCAAAACAAAGTTTGCAAACTATTTACCTGTAAGAAAAAAGACCATTAAGAACAACACCACTGCAACAAAAGCTCACACACCATTTTTTATTAATAGGACTGTCCATTAACATCCCCCAAGATTAGTCAAAATTACACTCTAATAGCTATGCTTTCCTAGATAAGACATCACATTCTTCACTCTGATTTAATTTATGAACAGAAGTGCCCTAACTCACTGCTTTTTAGGGGGTGGTACAACTTAGCACACCTTCAGCCACTCTAAGCAAGACAGAAAAAATGCAGCAAGCTNTCGCCACTGATCGCAGTGATGCCACCTTCTCCTCGCCTCTACGATCAGTGCTAAGTCCCAGCACATCTGCCAGGGGACGTGCCGGCCCGAGCTTGGTTCCTGCGGAGCTGCACGGCTTGGCACAATCCCTCACAGTCCTGCAGTAGTCTTGGGCCTCCTGCAGGAGGGAGGGAGTCCTCCCTGGTTTGCGGACAAAGCGGTGCTTTGCCTCTACCTTATGTGGTAGAGGCTGAATGCAGCACACGTAAAGAATGCTTCCCAGGGTCCCATGCACAGCTCTCACAGTTCCACTCCTCCCTTCCCGCCCCTCCGCAGCTCTGACTGTTGCCCCTGCCTGCCCCATTTGGAGCCTTTCTTCCTTTCTCTCCCCTCCCCTCACCCACCTATCCCATCCCAGAGAAGATATTTACACAAATATTTCCTGTATTAAGAAAAATTCTTGGGTTTGAACAATTTTTATTTCTTTTCCTGGAGGCACTCATCATTGAAAAATGTGAGCAGGATGGCAGCGGAACCTTTGCCAGTGCCGGTGGGCTGGCACAGCTCTGCACCGCTGATCCCAGCCAGCACTCTGCCATGCACTGCATATCCTATGGGAGGGAAAACAGCAGGGAAGAATCAGAAGTACACAGAGCCCTGCGGTGCCTCCTCCGCCTGCTGCCACTGCTGCAGCAGTGGCAGTCAAAGCCCAAGACTCATCGTGGTGGCGCTGTGGGCTCAGGAACCCCTTTGTCACGATTCCTGGGGACTCCCCAGGCATGCACAAGGCGGAGGAGACTCCCTTTGCTCCCCTGACCGCTCACATCATGCAAGAAGCTTCCGAGAACACTCAGTAGCCACTCTGGAGCTGAGGGGGTGAGGTAATGGGCATGGCAAATTTGCACATTAATGAACTGCCTATGCACACGGATAGAGGGCTTCGTGTGGGGAGGACCAGACCCGCAGTACCACAACAAAAGAGGGTCGACTGTATTGAAGGTCTGTATTTGAGATAAGTCTCCCTCAAAGTAATTGAACCAGAAGAAGCTGAAGTCACAGCTACTGTGAGAGTGTATTTCCTAAGATATAACCTCTTCCTTGCCTCACCTAGAAGTTTTGCCTAAACAGAATTGGAGTATTTGTCTGAGATTTCTGGACACAGAATCTCTAAAGCCATGCATCTTGTTGATAGTTTGCACATCCACAATAATCCCAAAGCATCCCTGAAACCATTGGACAGATATTGTCTGAATCACACAGATTTAGGAAGCTTTAAATCCAGTCTTAACTGTGTAGTTATTATAAGAATATAATATTATTATTACTGTTGTTACTACTACTAATGCAGAAAATGTGTACAGGTTTTAGGAAAAGTATTTATATAAGTGTTCCAATATGTAGCATTTGACATAAAATGGGAAAACCCATTTTTTTAGGCAATAAGGATCTGATNCTTCAGCCACTCTAAGCAAGACAGAAAAAATGCAGCAAGCTGGAATCTATTCCCCTGAAAAAAATTCCAATCTTAATTTGTAATCTCATTGCAGAATTTGAAAGCAGGATACTCATAATCATAGAAAAATTCACCATGCCAACTGATTATCCAGTGCATCCTCTCACTCCTATAGGCAACTGAGAATCTAAACAAGCTTACTGGAGCAGGTAGAACACGAGTAGGCCCAGGATTTACTAAATAAACCAAAGTCTATATGAATTAGTCTAATGTAGGACTCCATATCTTCCTTTAAAAAAGGCATATCATGGATTTTGAATGGGAAAAATGGTGGAAAATATTTGTTCTGCTAATAAATATATTAGGGAAGCTCTGTTTAGGTATCTTTTATTTGAAGTTTGCTTTGATCTTCTACAAAACATTTATTACGTACTAAGCAAACCCCCCCCAAACATTATAACATTAATACTTTATATTTCTACAGACAGAGGTCGGGTGGGGCAGGGGTAGAACAGTAATTTTTGAGTTTTAACTTTGGCATCAAAAAGTATAAATATTGCACAGCTAAATTACAACCTTAATAACTTGTAAGTCTGATACAGACAACAGTGGTACTGCAATATACAATGCAATCTACTATGTATCTTCTACTAGTGTTAGGAAAAGCTCCATGTAGAGGGTGAACGAATTCCATGAGATTTTGTTTTCCTCTAGCTGTGTATCCATAACTCCTACTAAAATGAATGGAAGAAACATAAGTTCACCAAAGAATGAATAGATCTCCACAACATATGCAAAACATGATGCATAGTGATAGTCACTTTTTTCCCTTCCCAATGAAACAAAACAGAATAAAAATGAACTTTCATTTTCTTACTTTATTAAACTGCATAGCATATAAAAATCTCAAAAATATTCAAATTTTCACCTCTTAAGCACATAAGAGTCTAAATTATTTTCTCAGCAAGTTCAATTAAGCCACAGCTAAGCAAATTTCTTTATTATTACTTTGTATATTGTTAAGTATGACCACAATGGCCATAGTTACACAATAATTGGACTAATCAAAGCTATATAATGTCAGTATTGTGAACGAAGTTGAGTTGTTCATTAGCCTATTACAAAAGAATTACTATAAATTCAGACTACGTGCAGAAACACTTCCTCTGCAAACAAACACAGATAATGCAAAAAGCTTGAAACACTGCCAAGCTGGCAGCCTGGCAGCACAAATTATGCAAAGAACCAGAAAGCCTTCAGTAGATTCAATAGAGCTTCGAGGCTAAGAATGATTAAGTGTTTCTGTGTACAACTACAAATCACAGTAATGAATCAGACTAAAATTTCCAATAAGGGACTTAAGTGCACCAGCTGGCCTTCTTCAGGAGCAGTATAATGTGAAATGATGACATCCTAAATAGTGGTGTTTACAACTTTCACAAAATCTGCCTAAAGCAAGTCCTTTGTTTTGCTTCAGTTTTTTGAAAGTTGGTTGTTTTTTTAATCATAATGAAGTATTGCAGCACCTAAAAATGCAAAAAATCTAGAAAGCTATACTGTTGCTTCTTCTCTGCCTCTTTCCCTTTTTTCCTAACCAAATGAGAGAATCTTCCAAATCAGTTCAAACAGACTCTCTAAACCACTTAATAAACTACTTAATATGACTACAGATTCATAATTACAGATTTTTTTTCCCCCTTTCTTAAAATCAAAACTAAGTGGTAACAAGTCTAATTAAAACCCCTCTTCCTTTTGTTGTAAGGCAAGAGCGGTAAAAAAATACCTCATATTCCAAAGTATACTGTTTTGGAAACCTGAGATACATGTACCCATACAATACGAACAAAACTAATACATATGCATGTGTACATATTTATTCATATGTATGTATGTGCATGTACATCTGCCTGTGTGCATTAGACATGTGCGTGCATTTCTTTTCAAATAGAATTCTCATACACTTGCACTTCGTTGATTTTTATGCTTGGAGCAAAATCTCAGCCGTGCAGTACCCACATCCTTGGAAACAAAAGAGGTTTTGGCTTGCTTTCACAGTGGAATTGGTGTTACTCTGAGCTTCTGTCACATCATCCAGGCTAATCCATCTTATGCTTCAGGGCCCTACACTCATCACTTGCAAGCTGAGATGGAACATTTTCCTCAAGTTATAATACTAAAGTCAACACACCAATTGAAGAATTTTTGCTAATCTACCTCATATAAAAATGTATTTAGGCTGGTTTTTCACATTTTCCAGAGAAACTGTAAGCGGGCAGGAGACCCAGGAATGATAACAGTCTAGATGACCAATTATTTGAACCAAATCAGCACTTCAAAATGTCATTTGACTCAAAACCCTAAAGGAGGTTGCAAAAAGATTAAATGCTAGCACAAAATCTATCAAGTTTTCCAATTCCTCTACCTTAATAAATTATGTGATATAATATCTTTACCACTATCAGTTTCTGTGACTCTATAATAAAGTGATGCTTTTTAATATGTTTTAATACCCTTCCGATTCTGTGGCTCGGAGTGGCCTGCTAGACTGTGAGGGATCTAGGTTGGTGTTACGCTCTGGGATGTGCTCTCGGTCTCTGTACGGGTGTTAGGTGGTGAGTTGGACTAGATGATCCCTGTGGGTCCCTTCCAATTCATAATATTCTGTGTGTGTGTGTGTGAATAGCCAAACTGGAGTAACTTGAAAACTGCAACCACAGGCAGAAATATTAGAAAACGTTTATTAATTCCTAACTTCAGGTCCTATTCCTTGCAGGCTTGGAGCAGGAAAGCATTGTCATCAAACCTAGTTTTATTTCACAGAACTTTTAAGAGTCACTAACTCTTAGGCAGTGAATTCTGTATCATTAGGTCCTCTATAAAGCTCACCTTCTATCTCTTATAGAAGTCCAGTCCGCACACTTTTCTGGAACATGTTTTGTGGAGCTCCAATAGAAAAAGAGCCACTATAACTTTTTGTTCCTTACTTTTAACTACAATAAATGTTTTCTTATTATTACTTTCTATTCATGACTGTAGAGGAGTTAAGCGGACCTTGCACAAGAGATGGTGAGGAGGTAGGTCGATTTAAGCATTTCTCTTGCTGTTCAACAGCCTTTTGCTAGCTGGGAGACCTAAGCTCGGATTTCTTTCCCTATCCAGCCTCACAGGGCAGTTAAATTCCTTTTTCACAGATGATCTTGGAGCGCCCATGAGGCAGGCAGAAGTGGCAGGCAGGCAGGTGGATGGGGAGGCAAGCTGTTAAGAAGGCCTGGAGAGGAAAAGGTTTAGCATTATTTCATGCTCAGTGTATAGATGTCATTAAGTTTACCACTCTTGCCTTTGAAAAATAATTTTTTCCTAAGTCCTTCCACTGTCTGGTGTTTTGTGGGTACTTGCATTG
>WEKX01019067.1:57164-67330 GCA_013390025.1 Pitta sordida
ATTACAGACCTGTCAGCCTGACCTCAGACCCGGGCAAAGTCATGGAACAGATAGTCTTGTGTGCTATTACGCAGCAACTGCAAAATGACTATGAGATTAGAACTAGTCAGCATGGATTTCAGAGAGGCAGGTCTTGCCTGACCAACCTAACCTGTTTTTATGATCTGGTGACTCAACTGGTTCATGAGAAAAAGGCCATGTACTTGGACCTTAGTAAACCCTTCGACATGTTTTCCCATGGTAAGCTTCAGGAGAAACTCTTAGAACATGGACTAGATAGAAGCATTTTGTGTTGGGTTAGGAACTGGTTGGATGGACGAGCTCAGAGAGTGTTGGTGAATGGTGTCACATCCAGCTGGCAGCCAGTCACTAGTGGAGTCCCACAGGGGTCAGTGTTAGGACCAACAACATCTTTATTGACGATATGGATGAGGGAATTGAGTCCATCATCAGCAAATTTGCAGATGATACCAAACTGTGGGCAAATGTCGAGCTGCCGGAGGGCAGGAGGGCCTTTCAGAGGGACCTGACAGACTAGATAAATGGGCAGGCTCCAACACTATGAGACGTAACCAGACTAAGTGCCTGGTTCTTCACTTTGGACATAACAACCTCATGCATCGTTATCGGCTGGGGGAGGAGTCGCTGGAGAGTGGTGAAGTGGAGAGGGATTTAGGAGTTATTATCGACAGAAAACTCAATATGAGCCAGCAGTGTGCCCAGGTGGCTAGGAAGGCCANAGGGACGTGGTGGAGTCGCCATCCCTGGAGGTGTTTAAGTGTAGGCTGGATGAGGCAATTAGTGCCATGGTTTAGACAATGGGTTGGTATTGGGTTACAGGTTGGACTCGATGATCTCCAAGGTCTCTTCCAACCTTACTAATACTGTGATACTGTGTCAATTAATATTATAATTGTCTATTCAATTTTAAGAGGAAGGTAACATACTATTCATCAGGACCTGTAAATCTGTGATAACTCACTGCTGGACTAACTTTCACACTTTTCTGAGCCTAGTTAGCTGCCAGCTTCCATGGCCTTAATGAACTCCTATATGCTGTAGTGTTAGCACGTATCCTTTTTTCCCTTGCTCGAAATGGCTCCAAGAAGTGCATGAAGACTTAAGTATTTATCTTTACCACCTGCTGCACACATTCCATTGCAGGTTTTATGAAACATCCATCGGAACCTACCACCCTCCTCCTTTGACTCTTCGCTTTTTATTTCCAGTGCAATTCTCTTCTGGCTGAACACTTCTGAAAGTTCTTTCCTCCTCCTCAAGCTCACAGGTGTGAACTCACAGTTGCCAGAGATGCAAATACAAATAATTCAATCTCTTGAGAATGAAGAGATTGAAAACTAAAATGAGTAGATGATTTCTCTTAGCTATGACAAATACACTGCCTGTATTGTAACACTCACATCAATGTACCCCAATACCATATTCTGATATTCTACAAGTTGTATTTGAAATTGATTGTTCATCTGTAATACTCCAAAGCATTTAATTATTTCATGTACAAAGTCTTCTCCCCATAATGTCTGTCACTTAATCAAAAAACTGGAAAGCACAAAGGGATGGGAAAACCACCATTTAGCCAAAAGGAGAAGTTAATTACAAACTCCCAAATTTGAAATAATCAACGAAAAATTTTATTTTCCACCATACATTGAATTACCTCTTTATTATGATGCATTCTAGTGCAGGTGGCTACTCCCTTCCCACAGCAATCCACACAAAAATACTTGGATAAATAACATTTATATATATATTTCCTACGTATTTTCTACTCCTCAAGTACATCCTATTTCTTTCATAGGATGAAAGAAGAGTGCTAAGAGTATAGCACACAGAACACAGATTCCAACACAGAGCCAGCAGAGATGTAAATGCTACCTGCTACCAACAAAAATCTTGTCCCTTTAAGCATGCCCCCATAATTTCTAAAGCTCTTGTACTCCAAACTATGACCAACAACTTTTATTTTATTTTAATTTTATTTTACTTTTTTGTCAAATACTGTTCAGCCTTTCCAGAACGGTACATAAAGAAAGCTCTTGTCTGGGGATGCCGTGGCACTGCAGAAGCATGCAAGAAGAGAACTTGCCATCTTGGCAGTCTACCACAAAAGGAAATGAACCTTGAGATCAGACAGAAGGAAGACCATGATCTCAGCTGCCATGGAAACTGAGGAAACAGCAAAACCATAGGCTGACATATAACTCCATGAAAAAGGCAGTGAGATGCAGTAACTGGTTTTGAAGACATTTATCGGCAAACATACTGTGGCAAAATAACAGTGCAGAGCTAATAGAACTTTTAATAGTTCTGAAGGCATAAGTAGGATCATCACTAAAGTGTGCTGTTCACATTAATTATTCCTGTTGGGACCTTGTCATACCATGTCACTAACAGCCTTGTAGATCACTGGGATATCCACCCACGCTTCGTTCTGTGGTGCTGAAGTGCCCTCAATAATCCATATAGGGCTACAAGAGTTTAGAGATCGTACTGTACAGATAAAAACACCTAGGACAGCATGGACTAAATACATCTATGCCTATGTGTTTTATCTGCAAGTTGATTTCACAAAAACAGCAAAAGAAATTACTAAATCAATTCCTCCATTTGATACACTTAAGAATTCACTGATTAGTAAAAAGGTAACAGAAATTATATACAGAAATGTATGAACTAGGTAATAGGGCTGCATGAGAATGCTGCTCCTAATAATAAAGAATTTAATTATAAACCAGAGCATTTCAGCTTGACGACACCACACAAAAATTCATTCAGCTGTAACTGTATTTCACACTTCTTTCCCTGGGGTAGCCCAAAGGTGCCCATAAACTTTTTATGTATCTTGATAGTGTGCAAAGTCTCCTCTTCCCTGACTGTCTCTTGAGGTTTGTCTTTGCCACTATATCAATTCACGTGCTTAAAACTACTTTTCCCATGCAAGAGTCTTGGGAATAACCCCTGGAACATCTGTAGATCTATATAGCAAATATGTACAAATTGAAATCTGTTGGCAAGCTCTTTATGAAGAGTTCCCAGTAACCCATGAAAAAGTTCTCAACTATTTTTCAAAAAAACATCCCCAACAGCCTCTTCTTACTTACTCATATTATCCAATCTTTGAAGAACACCACGTGTACACAGACAGTAACAAAGGAAAAATTACTAGGATGAATTTTTGCAAATATAGTCGGGTCTCCTATACCACAGTACCACGGTCTTATTCGTGTCCCGCGAAACCCACCTTCCACGTAGAATGGCAGCTCACTAATAGACAAATTTGCCCCACATCCTCAGACAGCTTCATGGCACTGTTTTGGCACTGTGTTGCTGTGCATCGGTTGCTGCTGTGGCCATGCCAGGAGGGGGGAGGTGGCGGAGTCGCCACCGTCACCAGAGCTGTAAGTGTTGATTTACATATTCATGATTGCATAATTGAATCTTCATGCGTGCCAGGTCGTGCATGCCCAGTTGCAAAAAGGGGCCTCCTTAATCACTGAAAAATCATGCTGCTAAGATGTGAATCCACAATATGAGGGTGTGAAGTGGAAGACGGCTGACTGTATTTATTCCCAGCATATTACACACAATTGAGATATTAAAAATCACAGAATCACAGAATCAGTAAGGTTGGAAAAGACCATAGAGATCATCAAGTCCAACCTATCACCTATTACCTAACCTAGCCAAACATGTTACCTAACCTGTTGCCATCAAAAAAATGGATACAAGTAGATAATATAAACTTGAGAGTTGATAATACAACCTTTTCCATGTCATTTTTACCAACATCTATAAAGTGTGGACTAGTCCTTTTGAAACTCTGAAAAACATATGGCTCATTTGAAAATCAATATACAAATTTTAGATACAGTCGGGTCTCCTATACCGCAGTACCACGATTTTATTCTGGTCTCGCGAAGCCCTACTTCCACGTTGAATGGCAGCTCATTAATATGCAAATTTTCCCCGTACTCTCACACAGCCCCTCCGCACTGTTTTGGCATTGTGTTGCTGTGTATCGGTTGCCAGGGCGGCCATCCTGGGGCCGGGGCGAAGTGGCGGGGCCACAGTCGCTGCTGTCCTGGGACCAGGAGGAAGTGGCAGGACCACCGCCACCGCTGTGGCTGTGCGGGTTGATTTGCACATTCATGACTGCCTAACTGAATATTCATAGGTGCCAGGTCGAGCATGTGCAGTTGCGAAAAGGGGCCTCCTTAATCACTGGAAAATCATGCCACTAAGATGTGAAGCTACAATATGGGGGGCACAAAGTGGAAGAGGGCTGCCTGTACCAGTGAAGAGTGACATGTTGGGTTAAAGAAATTAATAGCAGTAAAGAGATGCAGCAGACACGACTGCTTGTGTATATGCTATACATACTCTTCTCTTACAGGAAGGTCAGAGTCTATATAAAGAAAACCTCTTTAGAGAGAAAGCACAAAGCAAATGATTTCTCCTTGTATGTGGTAACCTAGGAGAACAGGGAGATCTAAACTTGAGAACCCCAGGACAGGTAAGTTGAGCATTGCTTCATCTAGCTTACAAGCCTAGACTTATAGTGCTTTTTACAATCACCAAGTTCTACCATTCCAAAGTTTTCCATTATTGAATGTATTATATTCAGAAAACTTTTATCTCTTAAAGTATTACCTTTGAAAAAGAGTACCAAAGACTGGGAGCAATAATACACGGATGAAGACTGATGTCAAAAGTTTCCTAATTCAACCACACGACACATCCTCATCTAAGCCAAAAGAGTTTTCAGTCTTCAACTACTGCATGTATACTTAAATTAGAGATGTTAATTGTTTTCGTTGTTTTCAGTGAATGACAGCTAACCCCTCTGAGAAATTTAAAATTAGTTTTGTCTTTTCACAGTTAACACTGACACATTCCCGACATTTTACATACAGTTGAAATTAGACTACCTTTTGTTTTCTGATAATTCTTGCACCTTATATAGTACTTTATCAAATTAAAATGTCTAGTTCTACACCAAGATTGTTTTGTATTAACAATGTAGCTCAGCAAGTACTGTTGAGTTTTTTTGTGAATTAACTGCAGCTGCAGATCAGGAACAGTTGAAACTTTTCCTTTCACTGTGCACTGTCTTGCTTATCTGAAAAGCTCCAGATGGATGTATATAACATAACTAGACACTCAGAACATTTCTTATATCATTCATGAAACCTGTATTTGAAATGATCTCTTCCAACAGGTAAGAAAGTCGTATTTTCCTTAGCTCCTTTCAGCCCCTACTGAGAAAAGCACTTTAACAGACACTTACTTAAATCAAGTTATTGAAATTTAGCCATTCTACTATGTTGCATTTCCCACAATAAAGCGTTAAAAAACCAAACCGTCTCAATTCAAAAATGCAACTCGGACTCCATCTCCTCAGCACAGAGCAATTAAGACACAACTAAATGCATGGTTCACATACTACGTATTCATATTTCTGCCCCAGATAAAGGCACAATGGTACATAAATTTATTGTATATTTTTTCTTTATATTTAACCAGTCCATTTATTATGTAAATAAAATTGGAATGCATAAAAGAAGAGAAAAAAAGGGGGGAAAAGCCTAACCTCAAACAACTTACACTGTATCAGGCTGTTACCTATATTTTAAAAGCAGTTCTGAGTTCTCTAGCTTTGTATAAGAAGTGATGATGTTAATGTACAGCAGCAGCACATTATCATAATTATTTTATTTATTTGGTACTCACACAATGGGTATTTCTCTCAATGCGTTTGTACTATCAGCTTGCAATATTTATATATGTACATGCTCTAGTATACCAGCCCACCAAAAAAATCAAATATTAAACATTAAATTCGAATTGAGTACACACAATTACTGCTAAAATCCACCCCTACTCTGCTCATATGTTAAGTAACTAAAGTAATTATAATGGATTTACAGTTTACAAGTTGGTCGTGAACACTAAAAAAATGATCTATAGGATTAACTTTTGAAGTATTTACCTGTGCGTAAGCCTTCGGTGACTAATGCAAACAGCAGTTTGTTGATCCTGTGCAACACACACTTTATGGCGACTACATTTCATCTTCAAACATGGATCTTTAGCCGGATCTAAAGGTAAAAATAGTTTAAGATGTTAAGGATTACCAAGAAACATGCAATCAAGACAAGAAACACCAACATAAAAGCCACTAAGTTCATGGCCTGCTGCTAATGTAGCATGTCAGACTCAAAGGAGCTCATTGTCACTGGGAAAAATGCAGCTGTTTTGTAGGTGAGAAAGTACCTACTGCCACTCTCTGACTGTAATCCCCAAATACTGGTATTTCCACTTGGAAAACATTTTCCCTTAACTGTTTACTAAGATGCAACTAGGTTCTTCCTACTCAACATTACGCCGACACAGAATTTACTGAGAAATAATTTCTCAGATTACACTTTAGTAAAAGTAAACTAAAATATGGAGTTGAGTGATTTGTATGACTCCATCTGTAAATATAAATTCTACCGGCTTCTAGGCTTCTATTTCTGTTTTGTGAGTTAGGTTTTTTCATAGATGGTCCAACAACATGAAGGTAGGTATCAAATGGAAACAAGGCCATATAATCAGCTCTTACAGTACCAGCATAATCCTCTAGTACTTGCTAACTCAGTGGTTACCATGCCCTCCATGTAACCCTTGATCACCTCATATGAGGAATATACTAATCATACAGAAAAGGATGCCTACAGGACTGTATCTGGGGCTACTATTTAAGCAGGGTGAGTAAGCCAGCAGAGCCATGAGTGTTGAAATAATAAGACCATCTTTATATTCAAAGGCATGTTCAACATTCATGGCCTTGCCATTGACACAAACTCACATTATCAGCCATGACCTGCTGGACTTGCTCTCTGGTAGCTACAAACTCCCTACAGAAGTCTTTTCTCCTCCTCTTAGCTGTGACACATGGCCTTTCTTTGTCTAATATTTTTTTTTGTGAAACCATCTTACAATAGCAAGGAGAAACAGTTAGCAAGCCAGAGGACAAAACAGAGAAAGAACACAGAAAGAAACATTGCTAGAAACTGTGACAAGTAATGTGTTTCTCTTTTTTTTGAGTATCACATGCTGTAGACAACCCTGTACTATAAAGTAGATGGTAACTATATCAATCTATTTTTCACAATTTCACATTTTAATTTTAATCTGCTTTTTAAAAATGGCAAACTTACAGTTTGCATTAATAATTTTCCCAGTTTTGAAAAGAATAAAACATATTAGATATTTATGAAAGCATGGAAATGGCTTGCCCTTTTTTTCAGCTAGTTTTACTTGATACTTGAAAACAACCCATGGACAATTTTCATGGGAAATAAATGCTAAACCACAAGAATAATATTTTCAAAACCATAGTTTTAAATTCTTCATGCTGGAGAAGAACTGGACTCTGTGTAGGGACATAGCTGACTATATGTCTGATCAACTATGAAAATACATAAACTTATTCAAGGTAAAAGAATCATTGATTTCCTGTAAGCATATAACTCAGTTATATCAGGAAATACATGGCATTAAGTCTTTGCTTCTTCACTTCACCTTCTAGCTATCTCTGACAAAACATGCCTGCTTTACCTCAGCTCTGAGTAAGCAGACTTGCACTGACAATACCGCATATGTCTTTCCATTTCTGCTAAAATAAGCAGCTTTGAAACAGTTTCACATAAAAAAAAGTAACAAGTGTCAAAATCCCACTGTGGGATTGAGGTATTTCTCACAGATACTGTCTTCAGCATGAAACAGGTATCAATCTGACTTTTTATCCAATTCACATTTACTAAAATGTCATCATAATTATGAAAGTTAGGGGCCTTTCTTCCCCCCATAATTGAAGTGAAAACATCAATTGAACAGCATAATTATGTTGGTATTGAAAATTGGTGAAGGTTTACCACTATGGTGAGGAGACTCTAGACATAAGTAATATATTTATGTAAGGCTTTCTGGAAATAATCTCTATATCAATGTATCAGCATTCTTCGTAGAATGTCATACAAAAAGCTTCTAAAAATGCAGATCTTAGCTTTAACAACTCAATACGTAATATTCAGTTTTACATAGCTTCTAATATTCAGGAAAGTAAGATGGCAATAGGTTATTTGCCTACATGCCTACTTTACATTTGTCCATATATCCGGCTATAATAATATGAAATGTCATGTTCATTAAATTTCAATGAGTAGAAAAATACGACTGTTACAAAATGCATTTCAAAAGTGTAAAACATTTTTTAACATCTACTATTTCACTAAGAACTTATATTGTAAATAAGTAGCTCTTCTGAAAAATTACAGAATACAATTAGGATCTCTTGGTGACTTTTATAGATGAATATGGATTTGTTCTTCTCACATGCTGAGGAAGCAATTAATATTCAAAAAACTGATTTAATTATTACTAATGGATCTATTCATTTATAAATCAAATATGGAAAAGCAATTAAGAAAAGTTTCCCATCATCTCTTCTATAACTTAACTCACAGAAACTGACATTCACCAGAATATCATTTTGATTGGGAATATAGTAGGAAAAAACTAGCAAGACATAGCATATGAATACTCTGGGAGCTCAGTGGCATTAACCACAGTAAATTATCATTATTCCACAGTCTTCTAAGCGCATTCTGACATGTTCCTCATTTTCCACCCCCAGTAAAATGAAAGGCGGAAAAATGGTTAAAGAAAAGGTTTTCAGACACGAAGTCTATTTTCTTCCTCCAGAGTTCTGATTCATTTCTTATGGGCAAAATGAAAAACAGCTAGATATTGTGTACCCACTTACTGACAACTTTGTGTATTCCAAGAGTAATTTAAGTCCTCTAGTTGAAAAGGCAAATCTGACTTCTTTGCCTACAACATTTTCATATTTGACAATGGAGGGAGAAAAAAATTAAATTCCCTTAAAATGTTCTAACTGAAATATTAATAATTAGGTCAAATGCCTAGGTTTTAATCCCTCAAAGGGAATGACTCATGTTGCCTGCTTTAATAAACCATGTAATTCCTGAAGACACCTAAAGATCATCAGTGTTTTTATTTCTCCATTTTGAAAGATGAATATTTCTCACCATCCAAAGTAGGATTTCTTCCTGAAAAATGTGATGGTTATAGAGATATAAGCAGAACCCCAGCACCACAATTTCTAGTAACCATATGGAGGAGAGCAAGGCAGAACACATAAACACTCAATAACACAGCACCTGCAAAATAGCTATGACATTAGATCTAGTCAGCACAGATTTAGGAGAGGTAAGTCCTGCCTGATCAACCTGATCTCCTTTTATGAACTGATGACTTGCCTGGTTGACGATAGAAAGATCATGGATGCTGTGTACCTGGATCTTAACCAAAATCTTAGCAAACTTGACACAGTTTCCCATGGTAAAATTCAGAAAATCTCTCAGAGTGTGGATTGGATAGGAGTATTCTGTGCTGGATTAGGAATTGGTTGGATGGACAAGCTCAGAGAGTTTGGATGGATGAGCTCTGAGAGTGTTGGTAAATGGTGCCACATCCAGCTGGCGGAGGGTCACTAGTGGAGTCCCACAGGAATTAGTGTTAGGCTCGGTAATGTTTAATATCTTTACTGATTATATGGATGGGGGAATTGAGACCACCATTAGCAAGTTTGCAGATGATACCAAGCTGGGGGCAAATATTGAACTGCCAGAGGGTAGAAAGGCCCTTCAGAGGTACCTTGATAGGCTAGAGAAATGGGTAGATTCTAATAATATAAGATTTAACAAGTTGAAGTGCCAGGTTCTTCACTTTGGATACAACAATCTCCTGCACTGATATTGGCTGTAGGATGAGTGGCTGGAGAGTGATGAAATGGAGAGGGATTTAGGAGTAATGGTTGACAGAAAACTCAATATAAACCAACAGTGTGCCCCGGGGGCTAAGAGCGCCAATGGCATCCTGGCCTGTATTAGGAACAGTGTGGTCAGACGGACTAGGGAAGTTATTCTTCCCCTATACTTGGCGCTGGTCAGACCACATCTTGAGTACTGTGTCCACCTCTGGACTCCCCAGTTTAAGAAGGATGTTGAATGGCTTGAGAGGGTCCAGAGAAGGGCGACAAGGATGGTGAAAGGACTGGAGAACAAGCCCTATGGGGA
>WEKX01019067.1:79569-99001 GCA_013390025.1 Pitta sordida
CCAGCTCTCTCATCACTCTGGGGTGAATCCCATCTGGTCCCATGGACCTATGGGGATCCAAATGGTTCAGCAGGTGTCTACCTGCTGAATAACTACTACCTACTGAATAACAGGGGGACTACACTGTACCCTGTCTCCATCTGCCAGCTTAGGTATCCATCGTCCTGAGGACAATCAACCCTATTGTTGAAGACAGAGGCGAAGGAGGCATTGAGTACCTCTGCCTTATCCTCATCCCTAGTTACTATATTTCCCTCCACATCAAGTAAGGAGCGGAGTTTATCACTGACCTTCCTTTTTCCATTGATATACTTATAAAAACACTTATTATCCTTAACAGAAGTGGGCAGTCTGAGCCACTGAACATAAGGATACATGGTAGATATGATGACTGACTCAGAGAACAGCAGATGTCCAAAAGCAAGGAGGGCAGTTTTCTCACAAAAATTATCAGATCAAGGTTCACCTGAAAAGATGGATAAAGAACTCAGTCTTTGTTTCATATTCAACATTTTAACTGCAGTATGGCCTATACATTGAAAGCTTATATATTAAAATCAAAGCTGATTTATAACAGAGAATCCACTGAAAATGAAGCATTTACATTTCATTGAAGTACAATTTCACTGCTACAGCACAGGGTTTTTGTTAACCATGTTAACCATGTGACTTACAAACTATCAATTTTAGAAAAAGTCTAATAGACAACTGTTCAATGTCAGGTACTGCTTCATCAGTAACTTCTAAGAGTTACCAAAGCTGAAAAGATACTAAATTTTCTGAACTTTACCCCAGACTTAATTCTGCCTATACAAAGTTCCACACAGATTTTATACAAATGATTTACTCCCTATTCCCACACTGGAGTTTGGTTTGGTTTTAACAAAGAAGGTTTATGTACTTGAATATGCAGATGGACATGAAATCATATTTGATAATTTCAGCAGCAAAAATTCGTCAGGATGCACATGCTCCCTAACACAACTTAAAAGATTTTTTCCCTCACTGCCATTAGCTATGGGACTATTTTGCTCTTTTTAATTTCAAGGAGTTCTTATATCTGCATCTCAAGTACGCACATCTGCTTCTCATCCAATGTGAACTCTACCTCTTTCAGGCTAGACCTTTGCTATTTGGCAGATACGCTATTTTCAGACTCCAACAAGCCGACAGATTTGAACCAACAGTCCCACAATGCAGCTCTCCACTTACCTCAAGCTCACTTCTGCAGCAAACCTGAGCTCACCAAGTATCCCTCCTTCATGTCTTTGCACCTGTCCAATAGCAGAGGGTTTGATTCATTTTCCCCAAGTCTTTTTATTTACTCTGTCACGTATATTTACATCCTAAGTCTCACTGAAAAAGCTGGGGTAGGTAGCTGATATCCCTGTCCTAATCTCTTTCCAGTGTTGGAAAAAGGAAGTTACCATGCAAAGTGCACAGAAAATTTTTTTCACTTATATTTTGTTCGAGGACCTTCAGTCTAATGTCAATCAGATTTTCATTACCCTACAAAGCATTAAATTGCTGAGAATACATATAGAGAACTATTACAACAATAAGAAGATGAGACATCAAAAAACCTGCCATCATATGGAAAATCTATCAATCCCAAACACTGCAGTTTCCTTAAATAAATGGAGGGGCACAGACAGCAAAGACAGAATACCTAAAATACTCCAACCACATGTAATGAGATTGTTACTTAAAAACTGCAATTGAGGAAGTTAAGTTGCACCAGGAAGATACGTGACGCTTGTGTAGCAGAAAATTCCTCACCCTGAAATCCGAGCCAGTCTGGAATCCGCATCCAAGATGGAGACATTATTCAGAAGTGTGTAGACGCTTGCGTATCACATGCTCGGTTTCATCTCTGCTGAGCTGCATAGACATGATCATAAGGCACGTGAGCAGTCTGCTGAATATATGTAGAGCTTTGTTTAGACAGTTAACTGCAGGATAGTGAAGACATGAAAATAAGGTAGATATCACACTCCTCAGCATCCTATTGACTATCATAGCATCTCAGGTATCTCAGAAAAGTGCAAAGGCAAGCAGGCTGGATAGACCATGGGCTTCTTCACACATTTTGTACTACTTGCCCCAGATACATTCAATAGGTTGCCTGACTTGACAGGTCTGTATTAGGAACAGTGTGGTCAGTCAGACTAGGGAAGTTATCCTTCCACTGCACTCGGCGCTGGTCAGACCACATACACAGAATCACACACAGAATATTATGAGTTGGAAGGGATCCACAAGGATCATCTAGTCCATCTTGAGTACTGTGTCCAGTTCGGGTCTCCCCAGTTTAAGAAGGATGTTGAGCTGCTTGAGAGGGTCCACAGAACAGCAACAAGGATGGTGAAGGGACTGGAGGACAAGTCCTCTGGGGAGTGGCTATGGGAACTGGGGTTGTTCAGTCTGGAGAAGAGGAGGCTCAGAGGCGACCCCATTGCTGTTTACAACTACCTGAGGGGAGGTTGCAGCCAGGCGGGTGTGGATCTCTTCTCTGAGGTTGACGACACCAGAACAAGAGGACATGGCCCTAAGCTACGCCAGGGGAGGTTTAGACTGAATATTAGGAAGAGGGTTTTCACAGAGAGAGTGATCTCTCACTGGAATTGTCTGCCCAAGGAGGTGGTGAAGTCGCCACCCCTGGAGGTGTTTAAGAGAAGACTCAATGAGGAGCTCAGTGATATGGTCTAGTTGGTGGGGAGTTGGACTAGATGATCCTGTGGGTCCCTTCCAACTCAGAAAAACCTGTGAACCTGTGAACCATATGTGCATACCCTATGTGATGCCATGTGACTACACGTCTGCAGTAGAAATAGGAGCAGAACTACTTTCAGTAAGGCAGGGACTATTTGTTTAGCAAATGCTTTTGCTTTATACTTTCTTTTCAGCGGGATCTCCCTCTTCTCACCAGCTGAAATCTGGCTGCAGATTGGAGCCCACCCTACTGAGAGATTGTTGAGAATCAGTCACGTGAGCAATTTGGGCGCATGCTCTGAGCACTTGGGCTCTCTCCAGCTGTGAATCAGAGCCCATCCTACTGAAGGGCTGAGGACCAGCCACATAACTGATTTGGGGGTGCGCTCTGTGTACTGGGGCTGCTGATATTTAAGCCATTAAAACTCTTGAGAGCGCAGCAACCTGGAGCACGGTGAACACAAGTAGGCAAACGGGTGTTGAGTGTAGGGGCATTGAGAGGCTAAGAGGCAGTTAGGGTGGCAGTTCACGAAGACAGGGCAGGCAGGCAGGATCACAGATGCTGTCTTGGTAGGTGGTGTTTAACCTTGTTTTCATCCTCCTAGCCTGCCCCTAATCACTAATGGTTAGAACCAGATGGATGAAAACTAAGGACGATGCTACAAGGGATGTTCATACACAAACAATCCCTGTGTGGATGTGACTGTCCAGACTCCGGTCTGCAGAGAATGCATGAATCTGATGGTAGAACAGGAGGACAGTGCAAATACCACTTGTGTCCAGTGTGACCTGCTAAATGACCTGCTCTGTATGGTAGTAGAACTGAAGGAAGAGGTTGAAAGGCNAACCTTGTTTTCATCCTCCTAGCCTGCCCCTAATCACTAATGGTTAGAACCAGATGGATGAAAACTAAGGACGATGCTACAAGGGATGTTCATACACAAACAATCCCTGTGTGGATGTGACTGTCCAGACTCCGGTCTGCAGAGAATGCATGAATCTGATGGTAGAACAGGAGGACAGTGCAAATACCACTTGTGTCCAGTGTGACCTGCTAAATGACCTGCTCTGTATGGTAGTAGAACTGAAGGAAGAGGTTGAAAGGCTGATGAGTGTTTGAGGTAGTGAAAGGGACATAGAATGGTGGGCCTGAGCCCTTCCATCCCTTAGAGACTCTCAAGACCCAGAGGAGCCTTATGAACCTCATAGTCCCCATCACGAGGTTGAAGAAAGAAACCTCGAGGATGAGGGGGAGTGGGAACAGGTCTCCCCTTGTGAGGGTAATGAAACTCTCTCCTGTCCCCCACCACTTTTTTAGATGCCACCTTCTGAGTTGCCCCTGCAGAACAGGTTTGGGGTCTTGGATTTTGGGGACTGGGAGGACATACAGGAGAAGGTACTTCGTCTGGTGAATCACTAGGAACTACCTCTTCCATCAGGCAAATCAGAATCCCTAGTATTAAAAGAAAAGGAGGGTAGTGGTTGATGGTGACTGCCTTCTGAGGAGAATAGAGGGACCTACCTGTCGACCAGTCCCATCCCACAGGGAAGTCTGCTGCCTCCCTGGGGCCTAGGTGCAGGATATTGATGAGGGGCTGCCAGAACTAATTTGATCTTCAGATTATTATCCCCTGCTGGTCATCCAAGCCGCAAGAAGGGATCCAGAGAAATTAGAAAAGCATTTAAGGAGCTTGGTCAATTGATGAATGGGACAGGAATGCAGGTAGTTTTTAGCTCGATTCCTGTAGTGGCAGGGTTAGAACCTAAAATAAATAGGCAAATTCTTGCTTTTAATAAATGCCTTAGGGACTGGTGCCACGAGAAGAATATTGGGTTTTATGATCATGGGGCATCTTTTGCCAAACTTGGCTTGCTAGACTCTGGTCGGCAAAATCTATCTAATAAGGGCAAAAGGCTTTTGGCCTGTGGGTTACCAGGATTCTTTGACAGAGTTTTAAACTAGGTTTGAAGGGTGAAGGGGATGTAACAGTCTCTTGGGAAGATATTGAAAATGGTAAAAATGAATCAAAATTAAAACAGCACCCCAGTACATGTAAACTAATGCATGAAGCCTGGGTAATAAACAGGAAGAGCTGGAAGGCTTGGTGCATCAGGAGTGATACAATATAGTTGCCATCACAAAAACATGGCAGGATGACTCGCATGACTGGAGTGCTGCATTAGCAGGCTACATATCCTTCAGTAAAGATAGGAGAGAGAGAAGAGGTGGGGGAGTAGCCCTACACATTAAAACAATTATTGATACCATGGAGTTTGACATTAAGGATGATTAGGCTGTGACCCTATGGCTTAAGGTAAGAGGGATAGCCATTAAAACTGAAATCCAGGTTGGAGTATGTTACAGACCGCCTGGAGGAAGACAGTTACAGGAGGAAGAGGTATACCTATTGCTCTTCAAGCAACTAGAAATAGCCTCAAGATCGGCTGTCTTAGTTCTTGCAGGAGACTTCAATCTGCCTGGTATCTGCTGGGAACTTAACACAGCAGAGAGGAGGCAGTCCAGAAGGTTCCTAGAGATAGTTGATGACTGTTTCTTGATGCAGGTAGTGAGTGGGCCTACCTACCTGGGACGAAGCTGTGCTTAACCTACTGTTTACAAATAGGGCAGGTTGGTTGGTGATGTTGTGGTCGAAGGAAATCTGAGATGCAGTGACCACAAGACAACAGAGTTTTCAATTGACAGTGTGACAAGAAAGGGCACAAACCAAACCTCCGTGCTGGACTTCCGGAGGGCAGATTTCTGATTATTTAAGGATTTAATTAGGAGGGTACCATGGGAAACAGCCCTTAACAGCAAGGGGGTACAGAATATACTTTAAGAAGGAGATCATGAAGGTACAGGAGCAGGCGGTCCCAATGTGTCAAAAGACAAGTTGGAGGGCTAGAAGACAAGTCTGGATGAGCAAGTAGCTCCTGAAAGAATGAGGGTGAAAAAAAGAGGATGTATCGACTTTGGAAAATATGGGAGGTAAACCAGTGTCTGTTTAAGGATGTTGTTAAGTTGTGTGGGAGGAACATTAGAGAGGCAAAAGCTCAAATGGGACTCAAGCTAGCTGTTTCTCTAAAGGATAACAAGANAGCAGGCTACATATCCTTCAGTAAAGATAGGAGAGAGAGAAGAGGTGGGGGAGGAGCCCTACACATTAAAACAATTATTGATACCATGGAGTTTGACATTAAGGATGATTAGGCTGTGACCCTATGGCTTAAGGTAAGAGGGATAGCCATTAAAACTGAAATCCAGGTTGGAGTATGTTACAGACCGCCTGGAGGAAGACAGTTACAGGAGGAAGAGGTATACCTATTGCTCTTCAAGCAACTAGAAATAGCCTCAAGATCGGCTGTCTTAGTTCTTGCAGGAGACTTCAATCTGCCTGGTATCTGCTGGGAACTTAACACAGCAGAGAGGAGGCAGTCCAGAAGGTTCCTAGAGATAGTTGATGACTGTTTCTTGATGCAGGTAGTGAGTGGGCCTACCTACCTGGGACGAAGCTGTGCTTAACCTACTGTTTACAAATAGGGCAGGTTGGTTGGTGATGTTGTGGTCGAAGGAAATCTGAGATGCAGTGACCACAAGACAACAGAGTTTTCAATTGACAGTGTGACAAGAAAGGGCACAAACCAAACCTCCGTGCTGGACTTCCGGAGGGCAGATTTCTGATTATTTAAGGATTTAATTAGGAGGGTACCATGGGAAACAGCCCTTAACAGCAAGGGGGTACAGAATATACTTTAAGAAGGAGATCATGAAGGTACAGGAGCAGGCGGTCCCAATGTGTCAAAAGACAAGTTGGAGGGCTAGAAGACAAGTCTGGATGAGCAAGTAGCTCCTGAAAGAATGAGGGTGAAAAAAAGAGGATGTATCGACTTTGGAAAATATGGGAGGTAAACCAGTGTCTGTTTAAGGATGTTGTTAAGTTGTGTGGGANTGGTTGACAATAGAAAGGCTGTGGATGCTGTCTATTTGAACCTCAGTAAAGCCTTCAACATGGTTTCCCATGGTAAACTTCAGAAGAAACTCTCAGAATGTGGATTGGATGGGAGCATTCTGTGCTGGGTTAGGAATTGCTTAGATGGACGAGCCCAAAGAGTGTTGGTAAATGTCATCACATCCAGCTGGCAGCCGGTCACTAGTAGAGTCCAACAGGGATCAGTGTTAGGCTCAGTACTGTTTAATATCTTCACTGATGATATGGACAGGGGAACTGAGTCCACCATTAGCAAGTTTGCAGATGATATCAAGCTGGGGACAAATGTTCATAGAATCACAGAATATTCTGAGTTGGAAGGTCCCGCAAGGATCACCTAGTCCAACTTCCAAGCTAATGCCCATAGAGGGATAGAACCCAGAACTTCAGAACCGTGGGCATAACCAAATTCCCTGTCCCATTGTTCCATTGTCTAGAACATGTCACTAATTTCCTCAGTCAGTCTTTTCTTAAACACCTCCAGGAATGGCAACTCCACCACCTCCCTGGGCAGACCATTCCAATGAGAGATCACTCTCTCTGTGAAAAACCTCTTCCTAACATCCAGTCTAAACCTCCCCTGGTATAGATTAAGACCATGTCCTCTTGTTCTGGTGTCATCAGCCTGAGAGAAGAGATTTACACCCACAAGACTGCAACCTCCCTTCAGGTAGTAATAAACAGCCATGAGGCCACCTCTGAGCCTCCTCTTCTCCAGGCTGAACAATCCCAGCTCCTGCAGTCACTGCCCATAGGGCTTGCATATTGAAATGCAAAAGGGTAGAAAGGCCCTTCAGAGGGACCTTGACAGACTAGAGAAATGGGTAGATTCTAACAACATGAGATTTAACAGGTCCACTGCGGAGTTCTTCACTTTGGACATAACAATCCCATGCATCGCTATCATCTGAGGGATAAGTGGCTAGAGAATGGTCAAATGGAGAGGGATTTGGGAGTATTACTTGACAGAAAACTTAATATGAGCCAACAGTGTGCCCAGGTGGCTAAGAGGGCCAGTGGCATCCTGGCCTGTATCAGGAACAATGTGGTCAGTAGGACTAGGGAAGTTATTCTTCCTCTATACTCGGCACTGGTCAGACCATATCTTGAGTACTGTGTCTGGTTCTGAGTTTAAGTTTAAGAATGATGTTGAGCTGCTTGAGAGGGTCCAGAGAACGGTGACAAGGATGGTGAAAAGACTAGAGAATAAGCCCTATGAGGAGCAACTGCGGGAGCTGGGGTTGTTCAGCCTGGAGAAGAGGAGGCTCAGAGGTGGCCTGATTGCTGTTTACAACTACCTAAAGGGAGGTTGTAGTCGGGTGGATATAAATCTCTTCTCTCAGGCTCCCAGCACCAGAACAAGGGGTCATGGTCTTAATCTGCGCCAGGGGAGGTTCAGACTGGATGTTAGGAAGAGCTTTTTCACAGAGAGAGTGATGTCTCAGTGGAATGGTCTGCCCAGGGTGGAGTCACCATCCCTGGAGGTGTTTAAGAAAAGACTGGATGAGGAACTCGTTGACATGCTCTAGATATTGGGATGATGAGAAGTGGAGCTGGTTATAAAAAAAAAAAAAATTAAAAAATGATGACATGACCCTGAGATTAACTCAGATAGATAAAACATGGTGTTCATGACACCAGGGTTATGGGTTTGATCCCTGTATGGGCATTTTCTTTGGAGTTGGACTCGATGATCCTTGTGGGTCCCTTGCAACTTGGAAGATTCTGTGATTCTGCGAAATACCTCTTATGCTTCCCATGAAGCCACCTTTGAAGACTGCACAGAGGAGGCACTCTTCTTTAGTGAGTTATGGTGGCAAGATAAAAAGAATCACATTTATTAGGTGGACTTAGGAAATCAGAAGAAAAAAGTCCAGAAGATATTTACAGGCTAGCAAAAAGATGACTACTGCCAGATTTGACTCTGTATCCCCACATAAGTCTCCTGTTAGAAATTAATTTATCCAAAACCACTAGAAGGAGTTCAGTGTGCAAAGCACCTGAGATAAGCATAAAGGCAGTAGCCCCTCACATCAGTACTCCTGAGAATCAAGAATTCAAGATTGTTAAGGTTACCATCTTAGCAATCAGTTTAGTGACTCAACCAATATGAGAAAAACTCCAAAACAACGGTCCACCACAGAGGTAGTATCAGTACTGCTTTCTGTCAGAGAAAGACTAAAACACTTGCAGGCAAGATTGAGCCTTGTTCCAAAACTGTTTGCCTACTTGTTTGGCACGCAGCTTCCATGAGTGGGGTGCTGGAGTGACATGTTAAAGGACACTAGTTTATTGTTGAGTGCCAGCCTCCAGGGAGGCTGATGTCAACTTCCTCTGCTGCTCCAGCTCCTGGGCCATGCCACCCCAGAAGTCTATTCATCAGGCCAGCAAAGCATAATTAGAATAAATAGCTGCTTCCAGTGACTCTGGTACTGAGTTCCCCATATTTAATGCTTATCCCACTCCCTCTCTTTGCCTCACGCTTCTAGTACCATTGATGAGGCTGGGCTAGGAGCCACCACTTTTCAGCCCTCTCTCTCTCCTGCATAGATTTAATTCAGTAAGATTTCTGCAGATGCTGTCTATTTGGTATGAGCAGTGTTACTAACAGTACATTCATTTTCAGCACAGTACTGAAATTACATGCCAAGAAATACCAAATGCTCACTAAAGCATATATTCAGAAATACTGGGAAAACACTGAAAACATTTTGAAAAGGAAGGCCATGATATAAATGTCATAGCTGTTAGGTTTTAGTTGGATTATTGGTTGGACTTGATGAACTTCAAGGTTTTTTCCAACCTTATCAACACTGTGATACTGTGAATTAATATTGAGCCATGAACACTATAAACTTCTAAATCTCAGTAAAATTTAAAGAATTGCTTCTTTAAAATTACATCTCATATTTCTCATGAAGAGAAGAAACAATGAACCATCATTTCACTACAAACAGAAGTAAAAAGATTTGGTCATGCTCCTCCTATCATACAAAAATTCAACTTCTGAGGATGGCCTTAAAATAGGTTTGTTCGACTGTAAAAACAGTAACTCTGAGATAGATAGAAAAAAATAAGAACAGATGACATACATCGGGTAAAAGGCTATCCATGTGACTTTCACATTCCTGTCCAGAAGGGTAGCTGCTCAATTTCCTCAGGTGCCACTTTCAATAATGCACAAGCATTAGGCAACAAGGACAAAAATTAATCCCTGACCTACGTTTATAATGCCGTAATACAGAATCACAGAATCACAGAATCACAGAATATTATGAGTTGGAAGGGACCCACAAGGATCATCTAGTCCAACTCACCATCTAACACCCGTAACAGAGACCGAGAGCACATCTCAGAGCGTAACACCAACCTGGATCCCTCACAGTCTAGCAGGCCACTCCGAGCCGGAAGGGGCTCAGGATCATCCAGCCCTACACCCCCCAGCTAGACCATGTCACTAAGCTCCTCGTCCAGTCTTCTCTTAAACACCTCCAGGGATGGTGACTCCACCACCTCCCTGGGCAGCCCATTCCAATATGCAATTACTCTCTCTGTGAAAAACCGCTTCCTAACATTAAGATTGAAACCTCCCCTGGCGTAGCTTGAGGCCGTGCCCTCTCGTTCTGGTGTCGTCAGCCTGGAAGAAGAGGTCTACACCCATCTGGCTGCAACCTCCCCGCAGGTAGTTGTAAACAGCAATGAGGTCACCTCTGAGCCTCCTCTTCTCCAGGCTGAACAATCCCAGTTCCTGTAGTCGCTCCCCATAGGGCCTGCCCTCCAGCCAAGAGTGGCAGAACAGTAACAGAATATACAGAGATATTAGACCACACCTAAGGGATTGGTGGGAATTTACCTACGTGTGTTAAAAGACAATATAATTTGACAATATGATTGTAAAGCTATGGTTTATATCTACAAAAAAATTGGTGAAGTATAATAAGGGGATCTCTGGGAACTGGTACCAACAGCAAACATCTTAAGAAACAAAAGGTAAGAAAGAAATACTCAGTGCAGACCCACCAAGGATTTGCAGTACTTGACTAGCCAGACTGCCTTCTACAATGAAATAGCAGTTTTGTGCACAAGGAGAGAGTGGTGGGTATAATATACCTTCTATATCAAATGTTGCACTATTTCACAAATGACTGGAGCTCATGTAACTTGTCTTTCCTCTTTCTCCCCTCCCTTTGGCTTTTTTTTCCCATGATTCAGCTATAAATAATACAATGCAGATAATAAAACTTGTTGCATTGTGTTCAGGACAGAAGTCCTGACAGATGTGAAGGACACAAAGAGGGCAAAGACAGTAACAGTCTAGGTTCTATAGGTCTGCTAAGCATCTTAGAATGGTATTTGCAAATGTCTTAGCCCTTACCCAATTTTTGGAAAATATTTTCCAACTGCATCAGACAATAGTACAAGGGGGAAAAAAGTGCTACTCAGTAACTTCATTCAAGAAGGTGAAAATTTTTGTCTTTTTAGCATACTAAGGATAAAAAACTGGAATCAGTTACAAAACAGATCCCTTGAACAGTAAGACCTTGAATATCACAGGGGATGAGTTCCAGAAAAATACCGCAATAAGCAAAATCCGCAAAGTAGTGATAAATATAATAAATAAATACGATAAGAAAAGCAAGACTTCTCAACAGTCAAGTCCTAATCTATCAATAAAAAGCATCAAGGCCAATAAATTTTTATGCCCCCTTGCTGCTAGAGGCCCTCTTGCAATCATGCAACTTACAGATGGTCAATGACATAGAAACTTGAAAATATCACAAGAATCAGCAAACCGCATGAATATAAAACGCCAAGAAAAATAAACTAGAAAAAACAGTCACTACCATTGCCTGTGAAAAACAGCATGAACATTTTTAACCTACACTGTCTTTTTTGTGTCATTCATCATTTTTACATAATCAAACAATTAATAAGACATAAAGAAATGTTTCGTCTTCTGACACATGCTACTGTCTACAAATGCTGCTGCTTCTTAAAGAGAGAAAGGTATGAAAACTGAGAGGACCAACTGAATAGTTGTGATGCAAACGCAGAAGGAAATCCATTTTAATTCCTTTCACTTGGAATATTTGCTACCTTCGCCCTCTAAGGGAAAAGTTCATTCACTTACAATGCAGCAGTTTTCAGCTTATGACGTAGCCTTAACATAGCCTGCCACTAAGTTGGGAAGAATTTATAAACCTAGTAGTAAAGTATGCAAAATACAGTACAAGTCTGGATTAAATGTCTTGAGTAGGTTATTACATCTGCCGTTGGTCAGTCTTTCACTGAAATAGAGGGAGTCACGCAATTCTTCCCAATCACTGGCCACTGACAAAATAACAGCTGAAAATATTACAGTCAACCTTCGGAACTCACGGGGTCCAGGTCTGTGCAGGTCCAGCGAGTCATGAAATCCAGCATGATAGCGAACTCATGAATATTCAATTATGCCCCACCCATATCCACGCTTTCTCCACTAATGAGCTCTAGAAGGTGTTTCCGGAACCACCCACCACCCTATGTCACCTCAGGAGACCTAAGGCAATGCCTTCCTGGCCAGGAAGCCGTCTTTGAACTCAACCCAAATGCACTCAAATATGATGAACACGCCGAGGTGCATGAAAACCACGCAAAAACCACCAAGAAAACAGTGGCTCGCGTCGGTTGCCTGGGTGCTGCTAAAAATGGCCGCGCTCCAGCGAGGCGGGTGGGCGGGTGCTGCGTCTGGCAGTGGGGCACAGGCAGGGGCCAAGGCCTGGGCCTGGGCAAGCATGGCCCGTGGGCTCCACCGGGCCCCAGCCACAGGATCCATCAGACTGTGGGCACAGACGAGGAGAGGTTTGGCGACTGCACTTCCCAAGCTTCCATTGGGACCAGCCCAGCGAACAGGTCCCTCAGCCTTTCCCAGGGTGGAAGGAAGCCCTCGTGTGCCGGCAGCTGTGGGACGTTTCCCCTCACCAGCACTGGAAGAGGGTGGGAGGTGATGTCCCCAAAACTGTTTTAGACTGGGGCTATGGCAGCGCCCAGTAATGGCCAATGGGTAGTTCTGTAGCCAGTCCTTGGCCTAGCTGCAGTGCGATGTGGAGCCAGGAGCCAGCAGGAATGCCAGGATGCTGTGTTACAGCAGATCTGTTGTCCCATCCTGTCCTGGAGCAGCAGCTGCCACAGCCAATGACACAGCACAGCGGTGCCCGGGCAGCCAATGGGAGACAGAGGGAGGCGAGACAGCAGTAGACATGGAAGGGTTGTGGTAATGCTGTCAAGAGTTTCTGTTGGAAGGTTGGCTATTCTTACAAGTTTCATTCCATTGTGAAAGTTTATGTATCACTATGCATCCCTGGAAGAGCTTTGTGTGGGCAGGCAGAAAACGGTCGCATGTCTAGCAGGCAGTGAGGTAGCATGGGGGCTCGGCTCGGCTCGGCCCGGCTCCCCCTCCTCCCGTCACTGGGTCCACTCACACCCTCACATCGGAGCCTGTTGCAGGGCAACCAGAGCACTGTCGCAAGCGATGTGACACAACCAGGCTGTGACACGTCCTCTGAGCTAGGGGAACAACAGCTAAACCAGATGCCCCATCAAGTCCCCACATCCTGCTCCCCTCACAGCACCAGGGTTGCTGCCACTTCCCTCCTGTGCCAGGAGGAGCTGGTCCTGCGGTATCTGCCTCACACTCACATAAACTTGTACAGCTCTGACTGGGAACTGGCGTCTGGCATTTTGGGGGGTTTAGTTTTATTTCTCTTAAGGTTTTTCAGTCTGCAAACCTGGCTACCTCTTGTGGACCAGCACTGGACACCAGACATAGGGCAGCGCTGCTGGGGTGGCGCGGAGGGAGCATGGGTGCTGCCCTGTGCGTGTGGGAGGTGGAAGCTGCAGAGTCGCCCTTCCCTTTACCACCTCAGCCACAAAGAGAACCACAGGGAGATCTGTGGGGGCCGCTGGGGTGAGGGAGTAGGTGCCTTCTGCTCCCGCACAGACGCACACAATGCTGGCACCCTCCTGCAGCCTGGCAGAGAACAATGCCAACCGCACAAACACCCTGAGGGCCACCGTTGCCTCCACGGTGTCTGCCCATAACTGCTCCAGCAGCTTACCTGGCTCCAGGGCAACAGCGGTGGTTTTCCTTCCCCTTACATGGTGCAAATGGAGGTTGTAAGGGGACTGCGAGGGGCAGAGGCAGTGGGCTTGGCTCCCACCTATCCTGGCTCGGCATGGTGTGGGTGCCTGCCCGCCCCAGCTCAGCGCAGAGCAGCCCGGCACCAGCCTGCCAGACCCCACGGGATGGGGGAAGGTGCCTCCCGCTCTCACGCACAGACACACACAATGGCAGCTCCATCTCCCCATCTTGNTAGACATGGAAGGGTTGTGGTAATGCTGTCAAGAGTTTCTGTTGGAAGGTTGGCTATTCTTACAAGTTTCATTCCATTGTGAAAGTTTATGTATCACTATGCATCCCTGGAAGAGCTTTGTGTGGGCAGGCAGAAAACGGTCGCATGTCTAGCAGGCAGTGAGGTAGCATGGGGGCTCGGCTCGGCTCGGCCCGGCTCCCCCTCCTCCCGTCACTGGGTCCACTCACACCCTCACATCGGAGCCTGTTGCAGGGCAACCAGAGCACTGTCGCAAGCGATGTGACACAACCAGGCTGTGACACGTCCTCTGAGCTAGGGGAACAACAGCTAAACCAGATGCCCCGTCAAGTCCCCACATCCTGCTCCCCTCACAGCACCAGGGTTGCTGCCACTTCCCTCCTGTGCCAGGAGGAGCTGGTCCTGCGGTATCTGCCTCACACTCACATAAACTTGTACAGCTCTGACTGGGAACTGGCGTCTGGCATTTTGGGGGGTTTAGTTTTATTTCTCTTAAGGTTTTTCAGTCTGCAAACCTGGCTACCTCTTGTGGACCAGCACTGGACACCAGACATAGGGCAGCGCTGCTGGGGTGGCGCGGAGGGAGCATGGGTGCTGCCCTGTGCGTGTGGGAGGTGGAAGCTGCAGAGTCGCCCTTCCCTTTACCACCTCAGCCACAAAGAGAACCACAGGGAGATCTGTGGGGGCCGCTGGGGTGAGGGAGTAGGTGCCTTCTGCTCCCGCACAGACGCACACAATGCTGGCACCCTCCTGCAGCCTGGCAGAGAACAATGCCAACCGCACAAACACCCTGAGGGCCACCGTTGCCTCCACGGTGTCTGCCCATAACTGCTCCAGCAGCTTACCTGGCTCCAGGGCAACAGCGGTGGTTTTCCTTCCCCTTACATGGTGCAAATGGAGGTTGTAAGGGGACTGCGAGGGGCAGAGGCAGTGGGCTTGGCTCCCACCTATCCTGGCTCGGCATGGTGTGGGTGCCTGCCCGCCCCAGCTCAGCGCAGAGCAGCCCGGCACCAGCCTGCCAGACCCCACGGGATGGGGGAAGGTGCCTCCCGCTCTCACGCACAGACACACACAATGGCAGCTCCATCTCCCCATCTTGCAGCCTGGTGGAGGAGAATTCCAGTCATACAAAACCACACATTTACACTAAACACATCCCGGCCGTGCCACGGTGGCTCCCAGGCAGGACTAATTTACATATTCATAAGCAGACTGGGTTCACGGTAGGTTCTGCACATTCTGCTCATGCAGGAGGTCCCACAACTTACTGAAAAATCAACCGCGACTATCCAGATCACACAAGTTATGGATCACAAATATGCAGAGGATCACTGTATTAGTTCACATAAAACCATTAGATATTTTAAATGAGAAATACTATTCATATATACCAGTATTCAAAACTTCCCCAGAAGACTTAGAAAAGATGTTTACCTTTTATACCATCAAGATATAAAGAATTTTTCAACACAAGTAGTTATTTAGCTTCAAAACTGGTAACTGGAAAAAGATCCTGCTCGTTTCTTGCATCTACTGTGACTCCTTTGTGCAGCCATTCCATAACATGGTAAAATCTTTGGATCCATCAGTTTGGCACAAACCCACAAGTCAGTAGCAGATAACAGATGAAACAATGAGATAGAAACAATGGGATGGAAAATGTACTTTCCTTTCAGCCGTGTAAAATTGCTTTATTTATATATATATGTGTATATACGTGTGTGTGCGTGTGTATAATATACATAATAATACAGTCATACTTCGCATATTCACGCTTCTAGTTTTGCTTTTTTGCATCCTTGTGGGGGACCTCTCAGCAAAAACTCTTCCATTATTTGCAGAGCTTCCCAGTCTACGCATGCACAGTACCTTTGCTTCACCGAGGGGCGGCGCTTGCACTCCTCCATGGGCCTGAATGCCATCATGTCAACCATAACACAGTACTAAGTGCCAGTCATTTCTTGAAAACTTTCAGGGATGGTGACGCCACCACTTCCCTGGGCAGGTCATTCCAAAGCTTAGTCATATCTTAAGTGAAGAAATTCTTCCTTATGTCAAACCTAAACTTCTCCTGGCACAGCTTGAAGCCGTTTTCTCTTGTACTGTCATTAGCTGGTAGAAGAGACCTATATCCACCTTTCCGCAACCACCTTTCTGGTATCTGTAGAGACCAATAACATCATGCCTCAGCCTCATTTTCTCCAGACTGAACAACTCCAGCTCCCTCAGCCATTCCTCATAAGACTTGTGCTGGACAGCCTTAATCAACTCCACGTCACTGCCCTTCTCTGGACAAGCTGCAGTACCTCAATGTCATTGTTGAAGTGAGTGGCTCAGAACTGAACACAGGACTTGAGGTCACTTGAGGTCACTTGAGGTCACTGGCCACACCAGTGCCGAGTACAGAGGGTCAATCACTTCCCTGGTTGTACTGGCCACACTACTTCTGATGTAGGTCAGGGTGCCATTGGCCTTCTTGGCCACCTGGGCACAATGTTGGCTCATGTTTACCTGCTGTCAACCAGCACACCCAGGCCCTTTTTGCTGGACAGCTTTCCAGACACTGTCCCTAACCTTTCACACTGCATGGAGTTGTTTTGACCCAAGGGCAGGACCTGGGACTTCATCTTAGACAACTGGCTGCAGCTCATTGATCCAGCCTGTTCAGATCTCTCCCCACCAAAGCCTTCCTACCTTCCAGCAGATCAACACCAGTGCCATCTGTGAACTGACTGAGGGTGAACTCAATCCCTTCATTCAGATCATCAATAAAGATACTAAACGGGCCTGGCCCTAATACTGAGCAGTGGGAACATTTGCAGACTGTATCTTAGAACAGTATTTCACACATAAGGAAACTGATTAGCACTGTGATTCATCTGAAACTTTAAGTATGTACTTTAAGTATGTACTTATACGCTTACAACAGAGTAAGAAAGCATCCCATAACCAAATTACTAGAGAAAAAGACTACAAACATTTTTTAAAAGTCTACAAAAACTGAAAAAAGTAACAATTCCCATTAATGGAAAAATTTTAGTAATTTATTTATGATACTGTCACAATTTAAAAAAATACCATTATTATACCGGTAATATCTCTATCTATAAATCAACATATAGATATGTTTTTTCATGAACTATTACTTTTCTTGAGTATAATAATCATTAATTCTAGAATTGGGCCACACAAGTGACTAGGCTGTGTTAACACACTTGTCCTATTCTCAGAAAACTATGACTCACAGGCTATTGAACAAGAATAGAAGATTGCAGTAAGACTTGTAAAAGGGCAAGATAATACAAGATGCCTCCAAAGTACAAGCACAGAACAATACTAAAGAATATAAAAATCAAAAATGACCAGTTACTGATCACTAAAGGAAAAAAAAAAAAAGACAGCTGTGTAGAAGTGGGTTTAGAAGGAAATATGAATATGAATAGAATTACCTATGATTGATGTAGGCAGGACATCTTTTGCTAACAAGTACCAACTACCTGTGGTGGCACCAGATTTCAAAACTGGTAAGGCAAAACTGATCTTATATGTGCAGCAGTAGAGTGTAGAATATTACCATTTAAGTGAAATATAGATCTCAACTCCTCATAACATATCCCGCCTTTGGAGCTTAGTCACAATTTGGATGCAGCGCATGAAGATAGTATCAGATTTCTCCTACATTTTGAATGTATAGCCTTACATTATAGAGTTACACGTCCTTGTAATTTATAAATTATGTATACCAAGCTAAGAATTTGCATAAGAAAGTATTTTAAAATAACATGCACCTGTAACTCAAAACCGTATCACTTCATCAAGAACAATAAAAGTGGTTCAAACCTGTGTTTTCATTCAGAATCTTTTCATAACCATAAACGAATAACTTGTATAAAAGAGGCGCTATCTTGACTTAAAGTCCTACTTAACTGTACCACTGAAGCAATAGCAGTTACAGCAGTTGTAGACTATAACGGCAGTACAGCTGTTTCAGGCAGACAAAAAACAATCTGACTTCAGGAACTGAGTAACAGTATTTGATGTTGATTACTTTTGCATATAGTAGTAACTTAAAGAAAATAAGGTCTTGCCAACCTTATATATTGGTAATTATGTCTAAGTAATACAACATTTAGAAAAGGAAAAAAAATCTAAGTTATAATGAAGTCTCTGAGATATTACACATATGATTCCAAAATCCTACACTAATAGTGTGTATACATATCTGTATGATATTGTACTATTATATACTGAATATATACTATTATATACTGAACTATTACAAACTTTTCTTATAAAAGATCATCTGTGGGATTGAATGTTACTATCACATTACTATTCACACCACTTAATTTGCAGCTGATTACCTTCTAGAATCCTGCAGCTTAGATGCTTTGTTTAGAACTTGACTATATAAAGTAATTCTATTTCAGGGTAGTTGTAAGAGGTATGATACACGTTACGAGCTACCTAACTGCCAAGACGTAAAAGAAGTCTTTTTATACGGTGTGATTCCTTGAGACCAAATAGGTTTTAGGCTGCCTTTTTAAGCATTAACTATTCTTTCAAGACAATGTGTGCTACCTTTTGTTACTTGGGAGCACCTGAATCACCTGTAGTGACGGGAGATCTGGATTGAGGGTCAGTCTTCAAAGGAAAACTATATGGGAGCAAGTTGGTGAACATGGAATTATGACAAAATACTACTTTTGCAATGCAAAATGTCAAGTAGCGGACTAGCAGACTGAAATCAGGAGAGAATGGGAAATTTTCAGACTCATGTAAGCTTAGTGGCATTCTGTTGGGGATAGCTGCTGGTGTGTGAGTAACTCAGCACTTACCAACACAAACGAAATTGACCTTGACAATATTCCTGCATACCCTTGAGAAGAGAAAGTTTAGCAGAGGGATGTGCTCAGGCATGCAGATAAACAACATTCGCAGAACTTCTAACAGTGAGAACAGGACATTGGAAGCAGGAGACAGAATTGTAAAAGTCTACTAATGAAGATAGAGAAAAACAAGTGTGTAGCCAAATAGAATATAACACAATAGCCTTCTGATTCTATAACCATGCCGTGTGTGTTTAGTGTCAATAGAGAGCTTTACTCAACCAGTATCAGTGTGTGTACGTGTTGTTCTTTGTCCATCTCTGCAACAAAAGTGTTCCTCTCGACCCCAACACTAAATTACCTCTTTTTCTTAACTTAAATCTAGGGTAGCTAGTATGATTCATGAGACGCAAGAATTGATTTTTATTTTTACTATTTCATATATATATATATACAGTTATACCTCCTCCATCGCGAGGAAAGGGACAGGCCAAAGGCATCGTAAAACATTATTCTCGCAAAGAACGGCAGG
>WEKX01019068.1:9961-30523 GCA_013390025.1 Pitta sordida
CAGGCCAGGATGCCATTGGCCTTCTTAGCCACCTGGGCACACTGCTGGCTCATATTTAGTTTCCTGTCAATCATTACTCCTAAATCCCTCTCCGTTTCACCACTCTCAGGCCACTCATCCCCAAAATCCCTAAATCTCTATACCCTTACCTAACTCACAAAAATTTGTAATTTTCTGAATCTCCAAATCACTTGTTTTTTGAGAAGAAAAAAGATAATTGAATAGTATCTTGTCTTTTAGAGCAATGCAGAACTGATTAGCCATGGTTTGGAGCAGATTTCAGGTTTTATAATTTTATTGTATTACGTATCATTTCTTTTGCATTATTTGTAAAAGCTCCCATGACAATCTGCACATTTTACTTGAAGTAATCAAAACAAATACCTTCATATTTTCTACAACAGAATATTGCCTTATAATTGCATTGAACTATAAAATATAGCAGATATGAAAGCTGCAGGATGACATAAAATCATTGTTGATAAACTTTGCAATTGACACAGAATTTGGTGGTGCAGTAAATAATTAAGAAGAGAAACTCTTGCTTCAGAATATTGTATTCCCTAGTTAAATGCTTATAAAATATCACAGATTTTAATACAGTTGACATCAAGACTAGAATGTTGTATGTCCAAGGCTGCTGATGTGTTAGAATGTTGTGACAATAAACTTAGAGACATGCCATCACCACTCCAATATGACATCTGAATGTAACAATAATAAAAAAAAAGCTAGGATGTCCTTTCAGACTGAATTTAAAATTAAAAAAAAAAAAAAGAAAAGAAAAAGAGAGCATATCCAGGACTGTGCAAGACACGATGTGGTCCAGTTCATTTGACTGGATGTTGGAATCACGGATTTCTAGTGCTTGTGTCAATCTGGAGTAGCAGTCCTATGGTTCTGATCTTCTGGGTTGTTCACCTAGCACCTCTGCCTTTGCAGCCAATAGAATGAATTGCTTGTCACTCACTGTTCCTTCTCTCCTCTTACTACAGCTGACAGAACTGTATCTTTCTGTTTGGCTTCACAAAAAACTTTTCTTCTACCATACCGTAAGGTCTTAGTTATAAATTGAAAACTCACAAAATTTTCTTCTTATTGTTCGAAGAACTGTTATCTCCTGATGGGCCTCAGGAGGCATTTTAACAATACACCCTGAGCCCATCTTATTGCCTAAAACACCCAAAGAAGGCTAAGTGCCTATCTACTGGAAAAAAGTCCCATAAAAAAGCAGCTAGAAACAGTTGCTAGTTAGGAGAAGAGAGGAGGAAGCAGGAATGCTGCTCTCTGCAGGAGGTCATTCCATCACTTTCCCCCCTCCCTCACCATCCTCACTCTGCCTGCTTTGCTGCTCATCTCTGCTCTTTGACTATCACCATGCAAAAGCCACCAGACGTCTGAGTGCCGAGAGAGAGAGAGAGAGAAACCAGCTTCCCAGGAACCAGCAGCTGAGAGGGAGATCCTCATGTGAGTGTCCTGGTTTAGGTTTTTTGCTCCTCTGGGAGCGAGTGGGTTAACAGCTCAGCTCTTGCCTAGGCCTCAGTCGCTGCCATGGCATTCAAGGTTATAGAGATAGGGATGCCTCTGTGAATAACATATTTGGGAGAGAAGAAAAAAAAACTTAATAGCAAGATGTAGAGTGCCGGGTCAGGGCCTGTATGGAGAGGCTGAAATCTCTGAAGACCCCCCCCGGCCTACTAGAGAAGGGGTAGGAAGAATTCCAGGCATCCCGCTGCTCTTTGTGGAAAGGAACATGGTGCAATCCTATGGAAGAGAGAGAGAGGAACCTGAGGCCACAACTGAAGATGAAGAATCATGCTGCAACAGCTGCAGATGTTTTTTGGAGAGCAGAAACACGAAACCGGAGCTGAGCTCGGCAGAGATCCTTTAGACAGGCATTTTGTGACAGAATTGCATTGTGGTAGGATCTGAACTATATACTTTGGGATGGGCTCATATAGGAAGCAGCAGAATAGCACTTAAAACACTGCATCCTGTGCTGTGACTCTCGGATAACAGAGAATGGAAGAACCGTGTCCCTGGGTCGAGATCTCACTTTGGGAAAGGGTCATGGAAGACTTTTCCTCTTGTGAGAGAGAGAGAGAGNTGCATTTCTCCAAAGCCTGAATTCCAGGTCATTGCCAGAACCCACACTGCAGAGAGAGCTTTGAATCCAGCGTGGGTGACGTGGCCAGGAGACATGTGTATGGCGCAGAGCTGACTCCAACTCCCCACAGGAGATTTGAATTAAGGCAATCCAGAACCCTCTGTCTCTCCTCAAACTGAATACCAGCGCTGCTGGGCAATGCAGACAGGAAAGACGCACATACCAGACTGCATCCATCATCTGGTGGGAGGGGCATGGATTCCTTCCCTAGGCACATTTTTATCAGGTAGCAAGTTGATGGTTTAGTAACGTTTTCTATACTTCTCAAGTAATCTTAACTCCTTCTTTCCAACTTTTCTCTGTCTTTTCCTCCTCTTTCCCTATGCTTTAGCTTTATAATTAATAAAAATCGTTTTATCATTTTGAAATCCAGCATCTGGTCTTGTTTGATCTTAACTTTGCTTATGGGAACCCAAAAGAGAACTTTTAACCAGTTTATCTCTTTAACCAGATTGTAACGCATACCTTAATTTTCCCCCCAAGGAAGCACATGCACTTACAGTTTAACAAAGGCTATTAAGGCACAGCTAGATAACTGCATTTGCACTTACAGGAAGACTTGCAGGGATGGTATCTTTTTTCCACTTTGCTAACAAAGCTGTATGCAGCCCTGCAGAATACAGCTGAAAGTGAGAATATTTCAGTCTTGCAGCAGGAACAATTTGAGAGATGCAAGGTAATTTAACATTGTAACAGCTTTACAAAGAGAGAGAGTAGCTAGGTATGCTTGCACCCTTTTTTATATTTTTTCTGTTTCTGTGTCTGTAGTTCATCTGGTCCATCATAGAGGTCCCCATGGGGTGTATGTGTACAGAGCTGTTTCTCTTTCTTTCCTGGCCCATGGAAAGGGTCAGATTTCCTACATCACCTCAGAAAGCTGATAGTATTGGCAGCTGTACATTAACAGCATGTTCAAACTAAGCCTCAGGTCTCTTAGCTCATGTTCTGAAATGGTCAGAAAGACGTTTTCTACTTATGCTGTTTCACAGGGTAATTTTTACCTTTATCTGAAGTGTCAACAACTCTGCAAAAAATAGACGTTGACAGGAAACAGAAGGGCTCTTTCCATAGACATGGTCCTTCCCCACTCCTCACTATCCCGAGACAATCAATTTTCCTTTGCTGAAATTTATCCCTTGCTGCCCCCAACTCCTCGCCATCTGGTTTTCCATGTGCTTTGGTCCCAGGATCCAGACCAAAATGAACTAGAGAATAGAAGGAGACAGTATGGTCACATGCCCTTTCTGTTTTGGGCCAGCCTGATTCTTAGATGTATTATTGACTTAACCACCTTTATGGATTGGTGTCATCCTCAGTATCCCAACTATTATTTCCTTTCAATGCGTGACATAGAGCTATTTGTATACCCCAGTCCTAAACACCACAGAAATTCCGGAGTACTCTTAGAGAGGTCATGAAACATCTTTGGATCATGAACTCAGAAGTGAATTCAATCATTGGGCCTCCACCAGTTGCTGGTGATGCTCAGCTGGATATGCATAAGCATTAGAAAAGTCTTTGTGATGTTCTTATAGTATTTATCATATACTGTTTATTTGTCAGAACATACTTGGAATTAGTAGTGCCCCTCTGGAAGACGAATGTTTCTTCTCCAGTACAAGGGTCATTGAGAAAAGGCATATCAGTGAGTGTTCCCAGTTCCCCTCCATTCTCTAGTCTGTGGCCATAAAGAAAGTCTGGAGACTTTGGTTTTACATTACTTTCCAAGATGCCATGTTCATTTAACATTAACAAAATTTAATCCACATGTGACTATTGGCAGATTGTTCCCTGCCATGGTGAGCACTGAATCCAGGACTTCCACCAAAGCTGAAGCAGAATTTAAAAGGGGGCAGGGCAAGTGTTTCATTTTTCAAATTTCACAATTCCCTGTTTTTCAGTATCTATTTCTATCTAGGCCTGTTTCTCTAAGGGATCTGGGAATTCTGCCTCAATTGCTAGCTTAATACAGCGAAGATATTTTATGCAAATGCGCAATAACAAATTCTAAACATCATATTTCTCATCAGAATCTGGCTTTCAAATATACCTGTTAATAAAGCATAACACCGATCCATGCTTCCTGTCTTATAAAAAAAGGAATTTGATGTCATCAAGGAGATCTCAGCAAGCTAGCATGTTAACTTCAGCTTAAGCTCAAGTGTATCACAGTATCACAGTATCACAGTATTAGCAAGGTTGAAAGAGACCTTGGAGATCATCAAGTCCAACCTGTAACCCAACACAAACTCATTGTCTAAACCATGGCACTAAGTGCCTCATTCAGCCTACTCTTGAACACCTCCAGGGATGGCGACTCCACCACCTCCCTGGGCAGACCACTCCAATGAGAGATCACTCTCTCGGTGAAAAACCTCTTCCTAACATTCAGTCTAAACCTTCCCTGGCGTAGCTTAAGGCCATGTCCTCTTGTTCCTTAGGATATTTCCTAAATGAAGACAGATTCAAATACTATTCAATACTTTTCAAATTATTAGCATTGATTAAGTACTGTGAAAAGTGTGATCTAGCCTTCTGTATGCCACCAGTGATCTTTCTGGGGAACTTCAGCTCAGGGGCCTGGAGCACTTCCCACCCCTCCTTCTCCACTGACTTTGGTGTCTGCATTGCTGTTCACATGTTCTCACTCTGCTATTCTCTGGCAGCCATCTTCATCTACCCTCCCTAAATATTTTTTCCTTCTCAAATATGTTATCACAGAGATGATAACTCCTGTTATTCAGGAGATATCACTCCTGATTTGCCTGGTCTTGGTCAGTGGTGGATCCATCCCAGAGCAGGCTGGCATTAACTTTGACAGATATGGAGGAAGCTTCCAGCAGCTTTTCACAGAAGCCTCCCCCATATCCCCCCTGTCACCGCCAAAAGCTACCACAGAAATCCACTTCAAACAATTATAATACACAAAGACAAAAATGGAGAAAGAAAAGCCCCCAGAGTCAAATTTGATTCCTATTCTCCTTTGCTCAATTTTCCTAAGACATAACAGGAACAAGTCCTTTAATTAAATGCTCATAGAATGCTTGCAGCTAATTTTTTTAACTTGTTTCCTTTGTCCACTTGAGATTAGTATTAATATTTTATCCTCTCCAAATTAAAAAGGTAATATTCATCCCTGGTAACTCATTCTTAAATCCAGAGCTGTGGCAACAGGTGAAGTCATCACAGTATGAGGCATATTTCCTGCTATAGGTTCTGTGTTCTATAGACTTAATTTAATCTTCAACGTCTTCTGATTTCCCATGGTCTCATTTCTGCCTTTTTTTCTAGCCAACAACCTGCCATTAAATCACTTTTTCTCCCTTTATACCTTTGCAAAAATGCATGTTTTACTTCCTAGACTTCCAGCTAAATCTAAATTATCTTGTCAACAATTCAAATCACCTGACTGTATATCAGTTCAAATTTTATCTCTATCAGTCTCTCAGCTTTGAGACCTCTCTATTCCCCTATTTAGAAGCTACTGGGAACTCCTTTCTTTTTTCCTTTTAGTTTCCCAGCATATCTTCCATACAGCCTCTTGCCAGTTACATCAAAACCCAGTTTTTGGGCCAGGCTATCCTTTCCTTTGCACTTTGCTTCTTCTTGAGCTTTATGCAGTCACACTTCACCCACCAGCTGTGAGACACTGGATGGTTATTTTGGCTAAACAACTCAGGTGTATGGACAGGGGAGGGGAGGGAGAGGTCGAATTTCAAGGAGGCAGGGTTCACAGGTTATTCTGAGTTGGAAGGGACCCACAGGATCATCTAGTCCAACTCCCAAATGAATGCCCACCCAGAGATCAGGCCCACAAGCGTGGAACCATGGGCGCCATGCTCCATCCATCCAAGCCTCCCACCATCTAGACCATGTCACTGAGCTCCTCATCAAGGAGGGACGGTGACTCCACCACCAGGGGACTGGTCCCTCCACCTGGGGATGGTGACTCCACCACCTCCCTGGGCAAACCATTCCACTGAGAGATCACTCTCTCTGTGTAAAAACTCAGGGTAACCCTCTGTCCCACATGCCAACCCCTGCCAGACTCCTGGGGTGATCCCAGAGCACTGTCACTCCAAGTCTGGAGGGTGGATGTTGTTGGAACCTTCTATAATTTAAAAGTAAAACCCCCTTAGTGAGCTCATAGCTTTAGACTTGGAGCCTTATACCAATCTCCATCTACCTCTCAGTGGTTCCACTCTGATTCCACACCACCAAAAGCTAAACAAGCAAGATATCCTGAATGTCCAGGATGATCGCTAAACTGGGAAGGAATTGAAAGGTGTTGATTATGAATGAATCTCTGGAATTCAAATATTTTGTAAGATTAGAGGGAAAAGGAATTCCAGCATAGAAAGAGTTAAGCAAATACTGAGATTCTAATTAGCTGATATGAGTAAATGCATTGAATGAAGTCCAAATGCAAAGAAAAGAATATGTGTTTAAATAAGGAAAGGTAGAAATGTAGGAAATACAGTAAAATGAAGTTAGGGAAATTTGGGAATAAGTACGCTAAGATTTGAACAGTTTTCACAGAGGCCAGAGGCAGATATTACTATTTTTTGGTTTTATATTGTTTGACTCGCTTCTTTTCTGTGTAAATATTCCTTCTGGTTGGTTTAGCTGGGGTTTGAGCAATTTCTTATATTTTTTAATTTCTCTACTGGAATTCAAAGACAGATCAGGTCAAATAGTATTCCTAGTCATAGTCATGGAACATTTCTAAAATAACAACAAAACAGAATTTTGCCTTGTCTCATGTCAATATATTTGCCATCTTCAGGATACATAGAAGACAATCTATTCATTCCTCAGAGTGCTGATGTTCCTTTACAACTGTAATACATTTGTAACATCTGTCTGTCCATCTGTGATTGCAAAGTGGTTCAACCTCCATGTTAGCTGTGCGTATAGATTGATTACTGGAGATATAGTCTGATGAGTCAAAATACCATCATTTCAAGGAATTATTTCTTGAACTGTTGTAGTCCTTGTAAAAAAATCTGGAAGGTAGATTTTATTTATTAATTATAGAACTTGCATGCAAAGAAAAAGTATGAATACATAGTAAATTGATCTCCTACTCTTGACTGCACAGAGTAACACCCAATAATAGTAGGGGCAATGAAACAACAGTTTAAAATTTTCTTCAGTATCCTCACAGTATTTCACAGGATTCAGAGGATATTCTGAGTTGAAACGGACCCACGGGATCATCTAGTCCAATTCCCAAGTGAACGCCCACCCAGGGGTCGAACCCACAACCCTGGAGCCATGGGCACCATACTCCATCCATCCAAGCCTCCCATCGTCTAGACCATGTCACTGAGTTCCTCATCCAGTCTTTTCTTAAACACCTCCAGGGATGGTGACTCCACCACCTCCCTGGGCAGACCATTCCACTGAGGGATCACTCTCTCTGTGAAAAACCTCTTCCTAACATTCCGTCTAAGCTTCCCCTGGTGTAGTTTAAGGCCATGTCCTGTTGTTCTGGTACTGGCAGCCTGAGAGAAGAAATTCACACCCACCTGACTGCACTCTCCCTTCAAGAAGTTGTAAACAGCAATGAGGTCACCTCTGAGCCTCCTCTTCTCCAGGCTGAACAGTCCCAGTTCCTGCAGTCACTCCCCATAAGGCTTGTTCTGCCATTCTTTCACCATCCTTGTCGCCCTTCTCTGGACCCTCTCAAGCAGTTCAACATCTTTCTTAAATTGGGGAGACCAGAACTGCACACAGTACTCAAGAGGTGGTCTGACCAGTGCCAAGTACAGGGGAAGGATAACTTCCCTAGTCCAACTGACCAAACTGTTCCTAATACAGGCCAAGATGCCATTGCCCCTCTTAGCCACCTGGGCACACTGCTGGCTCATATTAAGTTTTCTGTCAATCATTACTCCCAAATCTATCTCCATTTCACCACTCTTCAGCCACTCCTCCCCCAGCCACTGGCAATGCATGGGATTGTTATGTCCAAAGTGAAGAGCCCAGCATTTGGACTTGTTAAATCTCATAGTATTAAAATCCGCTCATTTCTCTAGCCTATTTCTGCCACAGAAAAATAAAACTAGGTTAAAAATAGTAGTTTGAGGAAGTAAAATGAAGGCTGAAGGAATAGGTTCTGTTAAATGGAAGAAATACTTTCCAAAAAAGCCTAATTGCCCAAAGGAAAATCTTGAAACAATTTAAGAGCAAAGTAAATTTCAGAATGTTCCAAATTGGAATACATTATTTTACTGTGAAAAATTGATGTTAGATTAAAATGAAAGCACTTAAAATGTGTAATTTAAAACAATCATGAATTTCCATCAATAATAAAGCACTTTTATTAGAGAGAAATGTACATTCATTTAATGAAAAATCTTTAATCATCTTTTTTTTATGTATGCATTTTTGACCTCAGCAAAGTTTTGCACTGTCTTTAAAGCAAGGCCTCATTTTAATTGGTATATCAGCAGCTACTAACCAAACATTAAAATACAGGAAAAAGAACTATGGGATATAAAGACACTTTGAAAAGTGTTCTCCACAAATACTCACTGAATGTATTCTCCCAGTATTTTAGAGTCATTCATTGTGTTCACAGGTTCACAGGTTATTCTGAATTGGAAGGGACCCACAGAATCATCTAGTCCAACTCCCAAGAAAATGCCCACCCAGGGATCAGGCCCATACGCATGGGACCATGGGCACCACGCTCAACCCATCCAAGCCTCCCACCTTCTAGACCATGTCACTGAGCTCCCCATCGAGTGTTTTCTTAAACATCTCCAGGGATGGCGACTCCACCACCTCCCTGGGCAGACCATTCCAATGAGAGATCACTCTCTTGGTGAAAAACCTCTTCCTAACATCCAGTCTAAGCTTCCCTTGGCGTAGCTTAAGGCCATGTCCTCTTGTTTTGGTGTCGTCAGCCTGACAGAAGAGATTCACACCCACCTGGCAATCTCCCCTCAGGTAATTGTAAACAGCAATGAGGTCACCTCTGAGCCTCCTCTTCTCCAGGCTGAACAACCTCAGTTCCCGTAGACGATCCCCATAGGGCTTGTCCTCCAGTCCCTTCACCATCCTTGTCGCCCTTCTCTAGACCCTCTCAAGCAGCTCAACATCTTTCTTAAACTGGGGAGCCCAGAACTGGACACAGTACTCAAGATGTGGTCTGTTCTCTAATTGTAAGATTAACCCGGCTATCAGAGCAGAACATTTTTAACTTCTACTTTTGTAAGAAGAAAAATAGAACTGTAACCTAATGTGCTATAAGTTGTTATAAATCAACTGATATACAACATATTTTAATTTGGTAAATCTAAACCTTTCTCTACTCTGTCGCTTCCCTGTAGCAGTCAAGGATTTATAAACATGCAACACACTATGTTCAATTTAGCAAAATTGCCTTTTCAAAACTATATAGTCAAATGTTTAACTAGAAGTGATTGGAGAACAGATGGACTATTTAATTGTTATTTTTTTACAAGTCCTTAAAACAAATAAATAGCTCATTTGAATGCAGCTTTGCTTGAAATATTCTCAAGGGTATAACTGTTAATGTATGAATAAATGTGTTTACAACTCCACTTTTACTGCTTAAGGAGTCTTACAAACACATGAAAGAAAATGTAAATATGACTGCATTTAACACCTTACAAGCAATAAAATAATAGAAATTTTAGTATCTTATGTATTTCTGACTGTTATGTGTACTCCTTGCATGAAACACTTTGGTCTCTAGAGCACTGCAAAACTTCTCATGTTCCCTGCTGTACTAAGAAAATACAGTAGAAGAACATGATAACGTAGAAGAAAACATCTTTATTGCAACACAAGTGCCATTTCTCTCATAGGTAACAAGTGTTACAGTAATATATCTCTGATCATCAATCATGAGACTGAAATGGAACACTGCACCTAACTGAATCCAAGATAAATATTAGTTCTGAGATGTTTTCAACTGTGTCATGGGTATAAATTAGGCTAGAAGTAGATCTATAGTAAGCCGTGATGGGCAGCAATAGGTTCATGTTCACAGAACGTCATCCAGGGACCACGATACACATCTTTGAGTATGACTTACATCCACCTCAACCTCACTCCTGTACTGAATTCAGGCAAAGTAGAGCAAAATTAAGTTCATAAACCCCAGCATTTTCTTGCTTTTGTATCAGAAATTTTGAGTTTTTAGCCAATGCTGAATAAGTGTGTCCATCTATACAAAGCACAGTTCATGCTCTAACCAAAAGCAAGTACTTAGAAAATATAGTGTTAACTTGTTCTCATATTACTAATGAGGTGCTGGGGTAAATTAGGCTGCATCTGTCTGGCTAATACCTCACTCCAGGGCAGTGTTCTGGGACACACACAACCACGCACACACTCTCAAGCAGTCAGGACCTCATGGTGCTATCAGTCTAGCTGTTCAGCCCACCCCTCACTCCAGCCCAGTCGAGCCGAGCCCAGCTGACCTGACCTGAGGGTATTACGTAGATATGCCATGTAGACTTCTATTGCCATGGCAGAAGAGGATGTTGCATGATGGCTCACAGAGGGATTCGGTCATGACCGTGGGAGAGAGACTGCTTTTCCCAGGGTAAAGACATGGAGGGGCCAAGGCCACCCCTCCAGCAGCGCCACCAACGGAATGCACAAACACTGACGCCCTGGCGCCACCAAAGAAGAGCTTGTTGCACTCACAGTGTAGCATGTGTATAGCCGAAAAAGCAGTGCTCACAGCATGAGACTGCTGCCGCCCACGGGGGTGGCAGGCAGGGCATTTGGGGGCCTACTTGCCCCTGCCCATGTCCTGCCAACTCCTGCAGCAGCCCCCCATGCCATTCCTTGTCCAGGGACAGGGCAGCAAGGTGCGATCTCCTGTAAAGAAATGTAACAGTCTGGTGGCACCCCGCAGCAAACTCCTATCCCGTGTCTTGTAGCAGCGAGGTGGCCCATGGCCTCTCCTTGCAGTAGGAGGTGGGGATGGGGAGCAGGCTGGGCTGTGATTGGTGGGGGCACATTCAACCCACCCAACTCCTCCCTTTGGGCTTTTGCAAGTGGAAGCAATGCCTCAGCTCACAGGGTCTCAAGGGGGAAGAATACATGGCTTGGATAAGAAGGAAGAGTGGGGGAAGGTGGTTTTAAGTTTTATTTTAGTTCTTATTCTCCTGCTCTGATTCTGTTAGCAATAAATTTAATTAATATTCCCACTTTTAATCTGTTTTGTCCATGACAATGATCAGTAAAGGATCTCTCCTGGTCCTAATCTCAGCTCATTAACATACAGGCTATACCTTGCTATGTTTTAACTTTCAGGTGATGATTTTTTTCTCAGACACCTGCCTTACCACAGGAAGGAGCTATGGACGAGTTAAGTGCCAAGGGCTGGGGGCCCCACGAGTTGGCAAGGTCCTGGTGCCAGATCTGAAGACCTCTTCAGTTCTAAAATGGAAAGGCTAGCTAGATGAAGAGGGGGACTGATAAGGTTGAAGAAGCAAGAGTGGGAGAGGCATTGCAAGTCTGTATCTGTGGCTAGAAGCTTGCACAACGTGTTGTACACTGCCCTGGAGTGAGGTATTAGCCAGACAGATGCAGCCTAATTTACCCCAGCACCTCATTAGTAATACGAGAACAAGTTAACACTATATTTTTTAAGTACACACTTTTGGTTATAGCAAGAACTGTTCTTTGTATAGATGAACACACTTATTCAGCATTGGCTAAAAACTCAAAATTTCTGATACAAAAGCAAGAAAATTCTGGGGTTTATGTAATCAGCCTAAAGCTGTTTAAAGAGTGTAGTAACAGTTCAGTCATGGAAACAAAAATAATTGCTAATTAAACAATGTATGCTCAGAATATCCTAAAAGAATAGTGAAGACTGCGTAAGAGCAGCTAGGCAATTTAGCAGCTCCCCAGAATTTAAAAAGGGATGCATGTAAGCAATCCCGGATACTCTCCAAGAACCCTTCTGTACCAAAAAAGAACATCAAATATATCAAATAAAAACTTTCTACACATAACTTTCTAGCTGACTTCATTCTTCTCCACATCCTACAGTAACCAAGCAGAGTTCCAAGTAGTAGTTTTTGAGAGGATGTCAGCCCCTTCCCAGTCATGCTGCCTTTCGGAAAAGCCTTTTACCTTTGAAAAGACAGCCATGGGGCAGCTGTGAAACCTTATGCAAGTTGATACATGGCAGAATGTGATACCCCTGTTATCCACGCCAAATCACTGGAGTGAACTACTGATGCAAATATATTTTGAATTTTTCATGGCACTAGCTAGAAAAATATCTCTACTACAAGAAAACTTGAAGTTTTATGCAACAGTGAGGTAAAGGACAAGTACATTTCTGTGGTAGAGATATGAGTAGAGTTATAAATAAACCTGTAGGTGTGAGTGCAGATCTTCCTCTCTTTTTCTTTCCAATCCCCATTCCCCTACCCTACAAAATCTGATATTTCAGTGGGGAAGCATTAAAAACTCCAAAAGTACTCTTATAGTTTTGAATAGATTTTGCTGAGAATACAAGTGTTAAGATTCTAGCCAACTTAAACATAGCAAACTTAAATAGGCATGGTGGTAAAAAAACTAATAATCTCTAAAAGCAATTTTCAATTAAATGGGTACCTTCATTTAGTTTATTAAATTGGCAGGAAAGAATTCTCTTTACATTAGAAAACCCTGATTTCATTTTCTGAAAATAAGTAAAATTAAGGTATTAGTTAGGAAGCTGGTGTGAAACATTCACACAAAAAAAAAGAAGTCACCCACCACAAATTCATGAGCTTGCGTAATAGCCCAGAACATAAGTGCATTACCCCCGCTGTACACAGCAGCAGAAAGGCTGAATTGCTGTCAGAAATGGCTCTCAATTCCCAGGAGTCTGGGTAAGAAAAGAGCTGTTAAAAACTGAACAAAGAAAAATCTCTCATGCTGTACCATTTCTTAGCATCCTGAACAACAGCAATGAAACATCACATAGAGGGAGATGTTCAGATGTACTAAAATTGATTACGGCTGTCATTGTTCAAAGATGCGACTGTCAGTTCACGATAAGTCTCTGCCATATTGCCTCTTCTTTAGGAGATCTATTGCTTCCTACCTTCCATTTTCTTTTGCTTTACCTTATTTACTGTGTATGTGATTCTATCACAATTCTATTCCTTGCAGGGAAAGGGTTATGGTTGCTTTTTATCCTTCTGTTTTCTGTCATTTCAGTATGGTCCTTCTGAGCTGCTGCATTTGCCTCTTCATTTTATTCAGTGCTACTAGCTTGTTTCTGCTTTGCTTCTTTTATTTCATAGTCCAGTTTCCGATCCTGCAAAATCTCTCTCTCCTTTACTGAAAAGAGTTTAACTTGCTCTTTGAGGAAATGTCTCTGAACTGTCTGCAATCACAAGTCGATATTCTTCCAACTGCTTAGCTGCTACATATCCGGACATCTTTTTTCAGGCAATAATAAACCAATCTCATTCTCCTTGGCTCCTTCTTTCTAGCTTCATCTCAGAAAGTATCAGATGTCCTCAAAATATAACAAAAAATAATTTCTTCTTTCTAGAGTTGAAACATTTAGATTTGTATGACAATTCAGTTTGTTCTACTAACATCTCTTTTTGGCGTAAATGGTTAAAAGTTTCCTTAAGGCTTTAATTCTCAGTAAGTGCAATAGCTCCTGCTTAGAAAGAAAAGCTAGAAAATACTCCACCTAACAAACAGGTCTCTGAAAAACCTTTACAAACATCTCCCTAAACAGAACTGGAGAGTATTGGGAGAAAGAGAACAAGGAAACAAATTGTATCCACTGCCCTTTTTAGGAGGCAGTCAAATGTCACTGTTTTAAATATATAAACATTCGCTTTTTCAAACTAAATTATACCTGGGTAAACAGTAGCATTCCTTGCCAGAGCAAAATTTCTACTGTTTTTTTTAACTATTGAAATGGTTATATCTGGATTCTTTTAAAAGATATCATTTTTATTGAATTTTTATAAATAAAACAACCTGAATATATTGAAAATACTAATTTAATGCTTATATATTCCATTCTTCTGTGAGAACCAGTGGACTAAACAATTAAAACAGTCAGGTGCACAAATGATTATGCTCTGTAATGAAATCACTAAAAGAACAGAATGATATCAAACATAAAAGGAGACCAAGGGATTAAAGTGACTCAGTCTAGATACATTATAAGAATATCCAGCGTCTGGTTACACAGATGACAAGACATAGTTTAAAAAAAAAAAAAAAAAAAAAAGCTGAGCTATAGATTTCATCTTTCAATGTACTAATCAAATGGTTTAGGAAGAAAGCCATGCAGAAAATTTGTCTGTATTTGTCCCCAGGGATTTCTTCCTCCTCCCTTTGATAAATACAGTTTTGACCTCCAAAGCCAAGGGCTAAGGGACTCTAGAACTCAGTGTCTCTTTGAACAGCTGTACTTCTAGGATTGAAAGGAAAAATTTGCAGGAAGGTCTCAGCACACCCTGGGAAACAGGGGGGAAAATGACTTTTCAGACCACATGGCAAACCGAAAATGTCAAGAGTCCCTCACAAGTGCGAACAGGATAGGAACATGAAGTGTGAAGGAACAATACACAAAATGGCATAAAGGAAGACACATTTGATTCCCAAATGACTGGAAGACTAACATTCAAGCAAACTGTTATGCTGACATTTTGTAAGAGACATTGATGAGGTGACAGTTTGCCTGACTGAAATGCCAAAGTAAAGAAATGCAAGTGTTCATCTGCTGTGCAACTGCACAAATCGTGCCCACCTAAACTAGTCTTTGACATGTCGACTAGAGGTTGCCATATGGTATGGGGTCGAGGCAAGACATGATTCTCACTTTACCAAGCGCTATTTATCTTCAATCTATGCAGTTTTGCATTTTTCATTGAATTTTCTTCGTATTTGGGGCTGATATAAAAGTTTTGATCCATGAAAGTAATTGTGCCCTCAAAATTTAACAGGTTCCTGTTCTGTTCTGCCTGGACAACTTAGGGTACATTCAATTGAAAAATATCTACACAATAGAGTCTTATTCTCTCCGAAGAAATGAGACACTTACTTACATTGTGTAACAATTTACCCAAAGCTGTCAGCCTGGAAGCTTATGAATGTAATTGTGACATACGATAAGTAGCTGTAAAATATCCAGCAAAATAAAAAAAATAATAAAATCAAAATTAAATACAATTAAATTGAATATGAAAAAAGACAAAAAATTCCAAAATTATTAAATATCTTCTCCTAGAGATTAGAAACCTGTCATTCTACTATTCCCATCAAAACATTTTGAATACTGTTCATTGACTGCAGTTTCTGGTTTAAGGCTTCTCAGAAAACACTGGGTTTTGAAGACAAACCAAAAGCAACGTATGTAACAGGTTTGTGTCAAAGAAAGACATTGATTTTAATTGCATTTCAAAGTGTTTAATTATTCCAGATGAATGATTTTCACAAGCACAGAGATACAAAGTTCAAAATAACAGTGTTTTAAAAATCAATCTATGTACAAAACTTTTAATTACATACAGGTTAACTTTGGTGGATTTTAGTTGGGCTTTTTTTCTTCTTTTTAATTCTTATTCATTTTTTGAGCATAATCCTTTGATTCACTCAGAAACACAAAACTTGTACCCTTGACTCACAGGAGCAGTTGTATCTTTTATGCTAAGTGTTATGACCATTTATGCAATTCTATATTTTCTTATAGCTAAACTTTAGCTTTTCTTGATACTATGAGCAATTATATCTGCCCTTCCTCTAATATATTTAGATTTCAAGGCCCCAGAGATGGGATTTTCAAAACTGTTGAGTGACGGATAAACTTTAACCCGAACAAAGGCAGCAAGACTTTTGCAACTGATTTTCATGGAAGCAAAGTTAGGCTGACACCGTAGGCTTAGGAATATACCTCCAATCAAATGTTTTTTTCTTGTTTAAACCAATACTGCTTTCTCACATGTTTTCTTTTATGTAGTATTTATACAGCTAAGAGTTGTGTCCAGTAAAGAAAGAGGAGAGACTGCACATTTCAATAACTGAAACTCATACTTCTTGCTACTGGATCATATATCCTTAACCAAAGGTTAAAAAAAGCCAGCTTTTTATATCCATTTCCAATTGGTCTTAAACTGGTGGTTATATTCTCAATGTCAGCAAATGGGCTTGTACAATTTGCCTGGCAAGAAAAAAAAGGACAGAAATAATAATAGTCAATGGTTATCTCCAGGGGTTATGTGATATGTTTTGTATTGTTGTACATTTTTAGAAAGACTGCAGAAATGAATGCAAAACATACCACCTTTTTGTCCTTTTTAAAACTTTGTCCATTGTTTAAACCTCCTCTTGGTGAGGTGCACTTTGAAGTTTGTTAAAAGCAGATTCACCTGTATATCCCTTGGCAAATCTGCCGTCGCATCCACTCCCCTTTTTCGAAAGCGAATGATCATCACAAGGCACTGAGGTATTGCAGATGGTCTTTTACAGGTCAAAGCAGGATAATCTTCTTCAGCTGCCATATTGATACATGGTATTTGTATGTAATGCTGGGTTCTAAAGAACTATGAGAGGGTTCACAAGTGTTTCGTTCATCTCTACCACAGGAGCATTTAAATACCACACACTTTCTCCGCTGCATTAAAAGATTTACAAAGAAGAGGTAGTATAAAATGTTATGAAGACATGGAGAAAATGAGAATCAAAGCTCTGTTCATTTCCATGATGAGAACCTCTGTCAGTCTTTTTGCCAAGACTTTTTTGCCTTCATTAGTATTGACAAAGATTCTCCTCTTCTTATGAGAGTTTGATATAATTCATATGTCTCCTGAGCTTACAGAATCCTTAAAAAAAATTTCATTAAGTGCATGGTATTTGGGTCAATTAACAAGGCAGCTCTCTGAGTTTCATTCCTGTTTAACTGAATGCTACTGCTTTGTCTCAAGAGATGTGAAGTCTCTGGTTTTGCAAATACAGTAATTGTTAGCATTGAGTTTCGATTCATTGAACTCAAAGGGTGGAATTTAATATTGAGGCTTAAACAAATGCTGAAAAAAGTAAGTTCCTTCATTGCTGTCACTATTGTTTGCAGAAGACACCTGGGAGTAATCAGCCCATGTATAAACACACAATACTGTCGACAGGAATATCACACACGTCTGCAGATCTTTGTAGCATAATGGATTTTGACAGGATAAAGCCTGGGGCATTGTTTTTCCTTGTTTGGAAATTCTTTCCTTCCCTCTGACAATAATTATTTATATTTCCCCATAAGATCTTTCCACCTTGAAATATAAACACATAGATAAAGGTCATAAATATTGCTTTAACAAGTAGTAAAATATATAATTGGGAACCAAAACTGAATTCTACAAGGGAACAAATAGATACAGATACAGGTTCAATTTCATCAACAGGGTCATCATGATATGCTGTGATCTCAGAATAAAAGGTGATGTTTTTATACTTCAGTTAACTAGGTCAACTCTTTTGGCATTACTTATTTTGGTTTTGCAAAGGAAGATTATTTGAAACAATCTAGTTCAAGTGGTTCACATCAAGAATTCACAGGAAATTTACTTTGTTGTATTAAGTGAAAAAGATAAACTACTCATGCCAGGATATAAATCATTCACAGGATTTTTTTTCTCAGACAACCAAAACCACAATGACCACATACTATGAGTAGCAGAACCTCTTCCATTACTGTGGAGACAGATTGATTAACTTCCAACACAGGTGTTCAGAGTTGTCAAAATCCAGCTCTCTTGTCTATGAGCGGCCCTAATTTGTCCTTTAAACCATGGAGGGGGGGAGGCTGGGAGAATTTATGGCATTTTACATTTGGCACAAGTTATTACTTTTTGTTATAAACAGTGAGATTTGCTGTTGTACTGGAAACAGATAGGAAGAGAGTTGATTCCAGGAGTCCACACAGTGTTTCTATGGCACTATGAGACACTTCCTGTTCAAAATAGCTATCCATGGAGCAGATAGACAATTGAATAAAGTAAGGAAGGATGCAATAGTTGGAAGAAAAGGGTCAAATAAATTATGGGGGAGAAATTATCCTATCTCTACTTATTTTTGCTTAATTTGCTATATTTTTAAATAATGGAAGAATTTTTCAATCTTTGCTTGGAGTGTAATGTAATTACAAGAGATTACAAAGAGAATTAAAGCTACTATTGATACCAACCAGATTTGATGTATACTCTTAAACTACGTGAATTTAAGTACTGACAAGTATGCAATATTATATTGCAAGTCAATAATCTAAATGCAGATTAGGACTATGTTTTTGTATATATCCAATACTGATTTTTAAAAAATTTAGAGGAGATGAGGAAGTCATTTTTTTTTAAAAGGAAATTAAGATAATTGGTACTTTTCTTTATAGCTATAATCTAAAGAATATAAAGAAATTAAGATCATTGATAGTATAAGTGAGTATCAACTGATAATCACTATCAAGTTATGTGGATAACTGTAAGAGACAAAAAAATTAAGTGGCAAAAAGAAAATCACAACATCAATTTTAAAAATTAACTAATTTTAAAAATGCATTAAAAGTGAGAGATTTAAGAATGCATTAAAACTTAGCTACTTAAGTTTTCCCAGGATAAAGATGAAAATCTCCTTCATGCCTCAGTCCGGAGGTGGAAAAAAAATCTACAATGGTTTTATCTGATTTTCTTATATAATATGTATAGAATCGTAAGATCATCAAGGTTGGAAATAACCTCCAAGATCATCAAGTCCAACCTTTGACAGAACACCACCAGATCAACTAAACCATAGAACTAAGTGTTATATAGAGTAGTTTCTTGAACACTTTCAGTGATTGTGACTCCACTTCACTGTGGCGTCTGTTGAAATGTTTAAACATTCTTTCAGTGACAAAATTCTTCCTGGTGTCCAAACTGAACCTCCCCTGGTGCAACTTGAGGCCATTTTCTCTTGTCCTCCAGCTAGTTTCCTGGGAGAAAAGGCCGACCCCTTCATTTCTACAAGCTCCGTTTACCTAGTTACAGAGGGCAATGAGGTCTCCCCTGAGCTTCGCTTCCTCCAGGCTAAACGACCCCAGCTCCCTCAACTGCTTCTCCTGCCCCTGCACAGGTATATATATATATACACTTGATCTGTGGGTTTACTGAGTATCTTATGTTCACTTGGTTAAAAGTTCAAGGCATTTTGAAAACTTTATTTGATATAACATACCACATGGTGGTAAGTGTCCCCACCTGTCGTGTGGGAGACCCAGGTTCGATTCCCGCCAGGGAGACAGTGTTAAGAGTTGGACTTGATGATCCTTGTGGGTCCCTTCCAACTCAGAATATTCTGTGATATGGCTAAATGCACTTAAACTAAAAAGAGATTCTTTAACAGCCTTACCACATTGGAATAAATCCCCAAAGACTCTCTCAGCTGCAGAGTGTACCAGATATGTAATGACAACCATTTTGATTTAAGTATTTAGACAAAATGTCAAAAGGATGCCATGCTGTAGACTCAAGGAGAGAAAGATAACATTTCAGTGCTAAAATATGTGGTTCCTTGATATAGATTAGACCTCTCTTCTTCAAAGGAAAGCTGAATTTGACATATCAGATAAATTCACTGTCCCATCTTGCTTATTATCTTTTCTTGGCCAGGAGCCAGCGTTTAGTACTTAGAATAATAGAGAAGAAAATCTTCCTGCTCTGCACAAGCAATTTACTTATATTGTAATCTGCAAAGTTTAATAACATTGCACTAGTTTCCTAGTTTATGCAGTTCACTGACAATGATACTCTTCTTCCTCTGTTTAAATTATTAAAACTATTAAAATACATTAATCAGAAAGTTCCAAAATCCTGCTTCACCACTTTTAAAAATTAAAAGTCATGCAAAACCATCTACAATCATATGTAAAATAATCTCACTAGTTCCAATAGGTGAAAAACTGAGTATCACAAGTACATAGACAGAATTGCAACTTTGAATTGCCCTTCAGATTCACTGAGAGGCAGCACAGGGCAGGGGTTGCCGGGCAAGGAGGCTTTAGGGCTTCTGGGTTCCGGCTTCAGACCCCAGTTGCCCTTCAGATTTGCCGAGAGGCGGCACGGAGTGGGCGCGCTGGACAAGGAGGCTTTAGGGCTTCCAGGTTCTGGCTTCAGAGTCCAGTTGCCCTTTGGATTCACCAAGTGGTGGCTTGGGGTGGGGGTTTTGAGGTAAGGAGGCTTTAGGGCTTCTGGGTTCTGACTTCAGAGCCCAGTTACCCTTCAGATTCACCAAGAGGCGGCACGGAGTGGGTGCTGCCAGGCAAGGAGGCTTTAGGGCTTCTGGGTTCTGGCTACTTAAAGGCATTAAAGTCCTGGGAGCATGGCAAACAGGACAAGGCAAACAGGGTCATT